>OY755235.1:45593016-45897286 GCA_963576725.1 Azorinus chamasolen
TAATATTATTTCGGCAAACAGAAAACATAATATGGTTCACAAACATGTATCACATCATAATAAATATGATACGTCTGGTCAGGGTCATCATGATCCAAACTATTTGACACTCAGTCAATAGTTTCTCAAAAGCTTGATAGAATTGGAAGAAGTAAAAAAGCACCAGACCCAAGTTTGAGTAGACATTTTTTTACAGCGGAGGAAAGTTAAATACATGAACCCCAGGCATGAAATATTCACAAAAAGCTAGAAATGCGTTGTATATAAGGGCTTTATCTAAAGTGTTACTAACTGAGTATGATGGCCATTACCTAGATGAGGAGGTTCAGATTTTCCATCCTACAAAGTTTCATGAATATAAGTCAAATACGTTTGAAGTTATATGTTATACATTAAAGTGCATTTGATAGATTAATCTGCATACAATCAGATATACAATATAAAAATCCTAATCTCACGGTGCATGTGTATATAGAAATACTTATTTAACAGTTTTGTTTTCTAGTGCATGTATAATCACTTTCAAAGATTAAATGCTTTGTGATTCTATACATGTATTTTGTTTTACCCTTTACTGGACATAAACGACTTTTTCATGCCACTGCAAATGGAATAGACTCAGATCAGCCAGTTCCTGTAGCCAATTCATTGTACATGCACTCGTAATATGGATTTGATCCTACAGTTTCTATAATATCTTATGGTAAAAAACGTTTATCCATAATGTCATTATTACAAAATCAGATGACAAATATTCATTACCATTATTTCTTACATTAATATCCACAGGGGAAAAAGTTAATGTTGAATGTTCATGACTATTCTTTGCCCAGGGTCATATACATTGTCGTAAGATATTGTAAAAACATATACGACTACATCTTTATCTGTAAGTTCGAGTTAACATGTGTGGTCTCATAAGACAGTTAACTCTGTTTTAAGCACCATCAGCTGATTAACCCTTTCCCTCATATAAACGTGTTTTCACACATTTCCCTCATATAAATGCCTTTTAACGTAGGAGTCGTCTGGTCAGGGTCTGTTCCGTTTACTAATGGAATTTGAAATATCTTTTTCTTTACTTTCTAATATGGAAGGTGGAACATTGCAGCCATTGGCTGCAATGTTCCACTAAGATTCCACATTTCATTATAATTATTTTTATTGAAATTTGGAATAAACATAGAACAGGGAAACGGTTAACCTTTTATATCATAAATATTCATCTAAGAAATAATGACATACGTTTCTGATATTTTTTCAGTGTCATGACTTTCTTGTGCCGGAAGCATTTCTATCATTAAACTGATACATCCTCTCAAAAGAAACAAACTAGAAACATGACAAGGATACTGGTTCCATTAATACTTCCTCAAATGAATACTCATAGAACGGATTTAAGAAAATTTTGTTTGATAAAGTAATCACTGTGAATGTAATTTTTAACAATCTATCTGACTGCGAAATGATGGTCTGTTTGATACAAAATCACTGCGCTGGTGTTTCTAAGTTTATTGTCAACAGTATGTATAGAAGGAGAGAATGTCGCTATCGCTAAGATGTTGATCTTATATTTGACTGTAGAATAAAACATTCAATTTCTCAAACAAATACATATATATTGACATTTATATATCTCACGTGCATAAAGAAAACTTATGTTAGATACGTTATTTATTTCATAGTTTGATGTAAGTCATTTTGTTTAAAGTGACTCATATGCCCAGCGTGGCTGGGTGTTGTTAATTGTTTGTCTGTAATATTTATATGTTTTCATAACACGATGTCACTATAACAAAATATACTTACATAGAAAAAACGACATAATGAATATTTCTTTGTTGATTTGTAAATGCGATATGAACACAAGAGTTTTCGGCCAGGGTAGAAACAATAGAATCAGATCTGTATACATATCATTCCATAAGCAAATAGAGTAGATCCGGATCAGCGGTCAGATCTGGATATACACTGTCTACAAAGGTGTGAAATGCGTTTCTGTCAGGCAAATGGTTAAGGATTAAGCAACGATCAGCTGATTAAACATGGGAGTCTTAACAAGTAGGTAGCTGTCAAAGGAATGGCAAACAACAAGCAGAAAGCTCTTTTGGGAGCCCTCTGCAATACTTATTCTCTGTGACAAGTCAACAACTGCTCCAGCGATCATGAATAAGACTTCTTTGGGTTGTTGTTTAAGACAGCTTTCACTGTATGAATGGTATTCACAGAGTGCGAAAGTAGAGTAGAGTCTAGATAGCAAGGCAAAAGCTTATAAACCACCAACTGTTTTAAAAATCCGGAACTGGGTTTCTTTTGAGTGTTCGCATTAGCGAGTATCTACTGTACCACGAACAATACAGCATATACAAAGCAACTACTACTACTACTACTACTACTACTACTACAACTACTATTACTACTGCTACTGCTGCCACAATTACTATTTCTACTATGTACAGCGACAACAACTACAACTACTGCAACAAATTATAAAGTATCCCTGCTAAATCATTTTGCTTTAAAACTTTCAAGAAGTTAAAGTGAACCAAATGACATTGACTATTGACTTTCTATTCTGGTTTATTTTGGCTATTATCTTCGCGGAAAGTCATTTGTCTTACATGGAATGTTAGACCAAAGACCAAACCATATTCCTGCTAAGCGCGACCTGACTCGCATTTGCAAACACCTTGGATTCAGATGAGACTCCATTAGGATCAAAGTCGACCAATAGCTTGTCAGGGTTATATCGAATCGGATTTAGTCAAATTTACACCAGGGTTCAGGGTTATAAAACGTTAGAGCATTCTCAAGTATCTGATTGATCAGATTCTGAGCAAGCTCCTGAAGATTCTGACCACATAATGTGACGTGAAGTGGTAAGTCGTTGATGAAGACTAAAAAGAGTGTCGGTCCTAGTACACTTCCCTGTGGGACGCCGCTAATGACGGGTGCAGGTTCGGATATAGCTCCCTCAACGATTACTCTTTGGGTCCTGTCTGATAGGAAGGCTTCAATACACCGTAGACTGCTGCCCCTAACGCCATAATGGTTCAGTTTAGTGAGTACAGTCTATGATGTGGCACTCTTGTCAAACGCCTTACTGCAGTCCAATATGGCCAGGTCATGCTGTTTCCTGTGGTCGAGTGACTTCACCAGCTAGTCAGTCATGGTAATTAGCTGGGTTTCGCAGCTACATTTCAAGGACCACAATGGTTTCTCTGCCACATAAATGACCTTACAGACTGTGTAGGATCATCGGTACGACTATTTGCAGACGACTGCCTACTTTACCGAACCATCAGGAGTAGTAAAGATCAAGAGAAACTTCAGTCAGATTTAGTAAACCTGGAAACATGGGCACTTAAATGGGGTATGCGATTCAACGCCAAAAAATGCTACATCCTCTCCATAAACCAAAAGATATCCAAATTCTACCAACTAAACAGCCATATCCTACAAGAGGTACAAGATAATCCGTATTTAGGCATACAGATATCCAAAGACCTCAAGTGGAGTGTGCACATAAACAATTTATGTAGAAAAGCCAACGCCACACTTGGAACCTGAGAAACGTTCCTGAAAAATGCAGGAAAACGGCATACATTTCAGTAGTAAGATCTGTCATGGAGTATGGCGCAACCATCTGGAATCCTTACCTCAAAGGGGACATAGACAAATTGGAAAGAATTCAGAAACGTGCAGTCAGATTCATAAAAAAGAACTATAGAGACAGAGAAACAGGAGCAGTCACAAGAATGAGAGAACAACTGGGGTTAGAGACCCTTGAAGACAGGAGACTAAGCCTTCGTCTAATACTTATGTATAAGGTAGTTGAGGGCTTGGTACCTGCTCTACCAACATCCACATTCACAAAGCCGGCAAAACCGAGAAGAAACATCAAACCTACCAAATTTAAAGACTGCGATACAAGAAACATAATAGAAAACCAAGTATGCAACAACTCAAGAGGGTTGGCAGTCCCAAATGGCAAGACCCCTCAATACAGAAATTCATTCTTTGTAGACACTACGGTGCAATGGAACAAACTGTCTGACAGCATAGTACATGCTGATTCCGTAGAGGCTTTCAAGACAGCCCTACGAGATCATCGCCAATGATAGTGGCGTCTCTTCTCACCCGTCGTGTAAAAGCCTTGATAGGATTCTACGACGTATAGATACAGATACAGAATGGAAATAAGGAAAATAGTTTCCTGTTTTGTGATATCCTTGGTTTCTAGTGCGCATTACATGGCTTCTTATATGTTGTCTTAATTATGTTATGCCATGTTTTGTACATTTTTTACCGAAAAAAAATCTATCTATCTATCTATCCCCTTCGGAACCCATGCTGGCTATCTGTAAAGATACTGTACATGTCAAGGTGTCTCATGATGTTGCTGACCATGACATGTTCCAGCATCTTGCAATTTTTTTAACAGGTCTTATCTGTATCTGTACATCATAGAATCCTATATAGGCTTTTACACGGCGGGATGATAAGGTATATATTTTCTTTACCGCCACATCAGTAGTGCTGTGTACATTTTTATTTCTCTCGTTGAGTTTGGACAAATGTTAGTTACATACATAGATATGTCGCCAGTTCGGATCCCGTAATTATGGCCGCATTTTACACAATGCCCCCAAGGCGCCGTCTATCGGTAGGTGACAAAACAACCCGGATGTTTGTCACAAAAATGGCTTCAAATTAGAGGTGGAAACTAGGTCAATAAACATTGTGTTTTCCTCACTTATTCTTGCACAGGCTGATACTTTTGATATTCTTTACAATTGGTACAAATTGAACAATACTCAAGATCGCCAAAGCGCGTTAAACATTCGAGGATTACAGAGCCAATTAGTCACCCCACACCTACGAGGAATGAGGTGGGTGAGGATGTGACACCGACAAGTCCACGAATAGTGTAGCTATATCTGTAACTTGAGCCCCGATTTGCAATCAGGAACATATCATGTAAGTATGAAATGAAATAGACTTTAAACTATCAGTTGCTTATTAAATGCAATATAGTACTAACGCAATAGACAGTAGTTTATGTACGAAAGTACTTTACCTGTTCTTTGTCACCTGTGAAACCAGGTTACACAGGTGTGGAGTTTTTTCGGAAGTGTTGCGTCGGGTTTTTATGTGTTCAAATTGTGGAAATATATGTATTTAAGTACATACATTATAGTTGTCAATCAGACTATTGCATTTACAATATGAATTCAGTGTTTCTGCAACTTCTAGAGGGCCATTTAACCCTGTTGATTAAACCAAATTTCGTATATCTGTGATATTTCAATGAATATGTCATAGACACCACTGCTGGCTTCAATACGATGGAAGAGATAGAGCTATCTAATCAAAATGATAGGCTCTAATTTTCCAACGAAAATATACACAGACTTAAAGGTATTATGCGCATTTTTCGTATTAACCAATCAACACCAGAAGCTGTACAGGTATACATACAATGAAAATAATGCTTACAACCCATTTTCCGACAGGATTTATTTGTTCAGCTAAATATGATCGCTATCCGAATACTGCTAAATGCTTTAAAAGGAGCCTCCTTTTTATTAACAGATTTTGTATGGAAATCGGCGGACATCTTCGACCAAGTTCTGAATGACACCGATTCTATTTCAGAACAACGCTTTGAATATTAATTAGGTTGTTACCACATGTACAATTGCTGACACTGGTTGTTGGCCTACATAATAGATTTTATTCAGGAAAATAAGTAGTGTTGTTCCACTCGTTCCGATAATCGATGATTGATCGAAAAAGTATTTTCGATTTACTATCGATAGTAATTTTGCAATAATCGGTTGCTGACTGTATAATCTGTACAGCAGCATCAGTAATTTTCGTAGGCGTTTTAATGGGAATATAACTGTATGAAGTATTTTACCGTTATAATAAGTCTCTACCAAGCTGTATTCTGTGACCATTCATTAAAATCGTCTCTTCTAGCATACTGTTTGGTTGACACAAAAGCTTAGTTAGGTATTAGCTTGTTACATTTGTACATCACAGTGCTCCAGATAATTTTTGCATGCAATGAGTACGTACTCACAACATTTTCACTTCAATGCTGAAAATCAAAATCAAATGCTGAAAATCTACAGAAAATACAAACAATGGAAAACTTTAACTAAATTTACCTCTAATGAAGCACACTTTAGCTTTCCTGCTGGAAATCTTTGTCCATGCATAATTAGGATATTTGGCTCTTCCTCTAAATAATCACTTTTTACATTGATTGTTAATGAAAACTTTATAACTTGGTACAAAAACTGTTCAACTGGTAACTAACTGGTAACTTGTAACACTTTAATCTGACAAATGCTCTTTACTAGACCCATGCCTGTCAACACTATTTCTTTGAACATTTTTTGAGCCTTCAGCAGCCCACAACGTGTCTACTTTTCCCTCAATGCATATAGCACATTTTAATACTTTGTCTTGATCTTGACCCTCTACGATTAACCAGGGATACAGTTTTTTCCAAGATTCTACAGTTTTTTCATTTACCCTGACGCCGGTGTGTTTTCTTTTAACTGTTGACGAGTTTTCTTCATTGGATTTGTCCTCGCGAATGACATTATCAATTACGGACTCAATGATGAATTTGACTATTGAAGTTCCGCTCACAGAATCCTCACGTTTTTCAAAAAAATTGAATAATGTTGGCGTTTTATCATCGCTTAATTTCTTCTTACGACGACCAACACCAGATGCCGCCATCATAACTTGTTACTTTTCCTGCAGACGCTTGCAGTGACAATTTCACCCCATACTATTTCGACCCGTACCTCGTTACTCAAAACAAAAAGTCGAGGAAGGCTAAGTATCGTGCGTAGCTATGCGAGACTCTGGATATATTAGTAAGTATATGGAGTTCATAAATCTATTTTTTTCAAAAGCAACTACGGAATCGAGATCAAACCGATCAAACCTTGGTTTATGAAGTTCGAGACTGAGGCGAGACAATGCGGGTGCGAAAATTGATTAAAACAACGAACGGTGTTAGAGTAAACATTTCACTTATAAAATACGGACTGGTTTCAAGTGATTTTTCTTTGAAAAGACGGTAATTCCAATCCATTAAATGCTCCAAGTTGAAGACCAGTCTACCGTTTGTTTACAATTGTTCACGGTCGATTTCGTCGGACATCAAATTTGTTATTACTCGCAACTTAACATTTGAAATGCGTACGCAATTGTATTAATGCTTTTTTGTACGCTCAGATCTGATTTCTAATGCGTTTCTCTCCAAAAAATATGCGGAAAAACGCACGTACGCACCTTATCTGGAGCACTGCATCAAGCTTTACATGCACAGAATCTCTGAAAGTATTTTCGATTAATGATTCAATTCGTTAATCGATTATAATTTTGGTCCGATTCTCCATCCCTAAAAATAAGGCAATATGCCCATCTTACCACATAATTTACATGCAAATAAGCCAAATATACCGTTCAATGGTCAATCAGATATAACAGTCAAAGGGAGCTAACTCATACCTGTTCAGATTACCTGCCCTTCCACCGTCTTGTACATCAGTGTTTGCATTTGCTGCCTTCACTGCTCCATTAGGATGGTAGGTCATATAAATTTACGAAGCATGTCTGTGACACAGCCTTCATGTCTTGGCGCCAAATGTAACGCGGTGAAAAATTGCAACTCGACTGTAACATTCATTTAAACACCACCTTACAGGTTATTTTTAAACGTTAGGTGCCAAATTATTGGTGAAAAGGTTGTGACTTGACTAGGACTCTAACCCAGGACCTTTGGCTTACTATACCAACACTCTACCGACTGAACTGTAACCAAGCCACAATGACATAGTCTAAAGCATATCAACTGTTTCACCACAATCTCTACGCAGCTACATTTTGATACATGTGGAATGTGAACATTGTGTTTAACCCTTTCCCTGTTCTATATTTATTCCAAATTTCATTACTAAGTACTGAATATTCATGGACAAAATATTTAAAAAGAAATGTTGAAGGTGAAACATTTTAGCCAATATAGAAACTACAGAAACATTGTCCTATCAAATTCTGTTATAAATAGCAAACAGCAGATCCTGATCAGACGGCTCCTACAGGAAATGTCTGATCTGGGTCTTATCTGTTTGTAAATGCTTGAAAAGGTGTTGATACATTTAAGAAAGGGTTAAATTCAAACGGTATTTCCATCTTGACTATTGGTTGAATAATATGAATAGTAAGGTAAAAAAAACTATGTGTAGAGGAACCCAGTTAAGTTTCAACATGATACACATAAGTAATGGTTCCTTGGAGTAAATTTTTCAGTCTTCAGTTAGTTTATTTATGTTAATTATCCATTTTTACCCGCTGACCATATACAACAGAAGCTACAACAGAAGGTTCAAGATAAGATGTGTAAATTCATCCCTTTTAGTTTCTACCATAGCTACACCTTGCAAACAGAGTAGACCCCAGATCCTTTCTGGACCTGCTCTGTTTGCTTAACCCATTACCTCATAGGCTATTTTTAGATACAACCTCTTTTAATTAATCTACCGAAAAGGAGTATTAATTAGGGAAAAGGAAAATTTTAGAATTTCGTAGTTTGAAACCATTGTGATAAATAGAGCATTTGCTCCTATAGGAGCAAATCAAGGGCTTGGTGCAAAACTATTCTAACTCCTTCACTTTGTGACTAGTATAGAATAGTTTTGCACCAAGCCCTCGAAATGCTCTACATGTATTTATCACAATGATTTCACAAAGTGACTTTTACAGAGTCATCAAAAGTTGTCAATATAAGGGAATGGGTTAATATGGAATTACTGACGTTTCTGCCATGGTAAAAAAACTGCTGTTTTTATAGCAGTTATAAAAAAACAGCTAATAGGTAGGTATTCATGATCACATATTATTTCTTGTATGAACATTCAAAAAGGAAAAGGTTAAACAAACTTTTTTTTATAATATCGTTCATTTCTCCATCAAACCCTATATTGTGGTGACCATCATGGCATGCATATCTCGAAAATGGTCACAAGTCACAACAGGGTTTGGTGTAGAAATGAAGATTTTATTATTTGAAATATAACTTTATCCATCATTCTATGGCACTGCTACAGGACTAAGTTTTTCAGAGAAATTTACTGTCTGTGTGTCAAATAGCTTCGATGCTGATGAGAGCCATCTGGATTTAACCCTTTCCCTCATATAAACGTGTTTTCACGCATTTGCAAACAGAGTAGACCCAGATCAGACGGCTCCTAGAGGAGCCATCTGATCAGACTCTACTCTGTTTGCTAATAGAATTTCAAAGATCTGTGTCTTTACTTTCTAAAATGTCTACAATGTTCCACCTTCCATATTTCATTTTAACTATTTTGTCCATAAATATTCAGTAGGTATTGAAATTCGTAATTTAAACATAGAACAGGGAACGGTTTAACCTTTGTAAATTTGCAGATTGTATGGTAAATGTTGAATACATTTTCTTGGTATAAAGTTTTAATGTAGAAAGCTGTCACTTTGTGTGACATTTTCGTTTGCATTGTTTACACTTGTGGTGACAGTGTTTTGGTTTTGACCTAACCGGCTGTATGTACATGATTGTACTGTATACAGTAACTGCATGTTGTCTAGCAGTCTTACATAATGGATGAAACGTGCACATATACATGTATTGGATTTGATCCAGCCACATGAACCCTAATTACTCAAAGTATTCAGACAGACATATCGAGTGAGACATACCGAGGCCAATAGTGATTATAGTGCAGACCTTGATCAAGGAGCTGTGTAATCAGGGTCTTCACTATTTGCTTCTATGTCAGTCTAATGTAAGGTTGCAAAAAATTATCTCAAGTTAAGCAGCTGTGGTATAGAAATTTAAAGTCTGGACATGCATGTAGGCAAATAGGCCAATTGTCATAATCCATCTGATTAGTATTCTTTTTGCTATTTCCTTTATAATAATCATAGAGTAAAGGGTTTAAAATGGGTAGTCCGCCTAAAATATCAACCTAAATGTGTGATATTTGTTTTAGTAGTTGATAACAACATGGTGGTCACTCATACTCATAGTACTATTATTAGAAGCTGAACAGATTGAACCTGTCCACAAACTAGCGCTGTGAATTGTATGTTTATCCCTTTACTCCATAAATATGCCTTTCTACACCATTGCAAACAGAGTAGACCCAGGTCAGACAGCTAATGTAGGAGCCATCTGATCAGGGTCTGCTCTGTTTGCTTTTGATATCCTGTGTTCATGTGCTATTATAACAATTAATCTAATTAATACTGTATTGACAATGTCATTATTTCTTAGATGAATATTCATGGATTAAAGGGTTTAATCAGTTCAACAGACATGTACAAGTGTCAATATGAGTCTTGGATTGATGTAATAATAAAGGTCTTAACCATTTGCATTTTTATTAGCTCGTCTGTTTTTTGAAGAAGAACAACAAGCTTTTGTTGTAATTCTAATTTTGGTGTCTGTGTTGTCATCGTCCTCATTCGGAAACTTTAACATTGACAATTACTTCTTTACTATTTGTGCAAATCTAATGAAACTTCACACTCTTGTTCACTGGCACAAGGGCTAAGATCAAACAGGCGAGTGTTAGCACCCACATATGGTGCTCTTGATAAACCCTTTCCTCAATAGGCTATTTTCAGATCCAACCTCTTTGATTAGGCACACCAAAAAGGAGTATATGTATTAACTAGAGAAAAGGAAAATTTTAGAATTTTGTAGTTTGAAACCATTGTGATAAATAGAGCATTTGCTCCTATAGGAGCAAATGCTCTATTTATTACAATGGTTTCATAAAGTGACCTTTACAGAGGCGTAAAAAGGCGTATTTATGGAGGAAAGGGTTAAACACTGATCCAAGTAACATTATTGTTAGGTCCATTGATGTTACAGTTTTGTTTATATTATAAAAGTTTAGTCCTAACCGCCTATTTATTGTATGATGGCCAAGAAATATTGCTGGTTAATCCTTTGAATGGTGAAGTTTCAAAGTGACGATGTCCATCATTAATGATAGAATCCTGCTAATATGAAAGGGTTTAATATGAGAGAGGATTTGGGATGATAAACAGTGCAAACCCTGATCAGAGAGTTCCTCTAGGAGTTCTTTGATCTAGGTCTTTAGTGTTTGCAAATACAGGTACTCTTGTATCTGCGTTTATAAGGTTAAGTTAATTTACTGGAACTTTGCCTGATGTTTATATTGTGTTTATAAACAATGTTCCCTGTTGATGTTTAAAAAAAAAGCCTAATTTCCTTCTTTTATACGGCTGAATTTAATAACATAAGTTTCTTATAATGAATGTTTACTGTTTTGCAGGTGAAATTGTTTAATGAAGAAATCACTCAATATGAAAAGATTCAGTGTGCTTGGATTTGCGTTGAAATTGAATGGGTGCATAATAAACGTCAAAGACCCTTCAATGTGTAGCACCAGGCATTGCAGAATTAACTCTGATCTTTGAGTATTTTTGTTTTTTAGACTTGTAACATTTGTAGTTGGTGTTGCAAACCTTTCCTTAACCGATTTCATCATATAAATATGTTTTCATGCATTTGCAAACAGAGAAGACCCAGATCAGACGGCTCCTAGAGGAGCCGTCTGATCAGTGTCTGTTCTGTTTGCTAGTGGAATTTGATAGATCTGTTTCTTTACTTTCTAAATTGGCTGTAATGTTCCACCTTCCATATTTTGTTGTAACAGTAACAATTTTGTCCATGAATATTCAGTAGGTATTAAAAGTTGGAATAAACATAGAACAGGGAAAGGGTTAAACCCTTTACAAATGTACATCATAAATACACCTTTCTACACCTTTGCACAAACTCCAAGTAGGAGCCGCCTGATCAGGGTCTGCTCTGTTTGCATAATTATGATATAATAAATGTATGATTCTACAGTTTCTACTATGACCGAAAATTAACATATCCATGTGTTATTATAACTATTAACCTGTTTCATATTTATTCAAATTTCTTCACCTCATAAATATTCATGCACAGAATCAATAATAATGGAACATGGAAAAGGATTTTTTTCACTGTTGAGGAAACTACATAATGAGATCTATAAATGTTCTTAAGCAAACAGAGTATACCCTGATCAGACAGCTCCTATAGGAGCCCTCTGATCTGGGTCTACTCTGTTTGCAAATTCGTGAAAAGGTGTTAAAACTTAAAAGAGTTAATCAAATATGAATATGAGTAGGCTTGTTTTCAAAAAACCTTTAACCTATAAACACTTTTTCAGGTCTTTACAAGCAGAGTAGACTCAGATCAGACAGCTCAAGTAGGAGCCATGTGATCAGCGTCTATTCTATTTGCTTATGAAATTATATTAAATCTCACTCTACACCTACACTGTACCAATACCAGAAAATTCTGGGTACATGTGCCAATTTATAATAATTCAGGCAATGAATATTGCTGATCTGTCATTATTTCTGACATGAATATTGTATTCAACTGGGAAAGAGTTTAAAAAAATGATATGGACATTGTAAGCTATGGTTGAAGGTATCTTTCAGATTTCATCAGGTACAGAGTATGCTTGTTTCTTTTGAGGGGAACTATCATCAGGGGTCTTCTTTAATCCTTTATGAATGCTGAATATTCAAAGTGGATTGGTCCATCATTAACCATTTACTCCATGAATATTCATCAGATTAATTATTATAATAGCACATGCCAAACAAATGGAATTTTCGTCCTGGCAGAAACTGTAGATTCGTATCTATATTATAAATATCAAATGCAAACAGAGCAGACCCTGATCAGACGGCTCCTAGGAGTCTACTCTGTTTACAAATGTCATCATACATCATCTATCCATGTAATGTGGAAAGAGTTAACCCTTTCCCTGTTCTTGTATATTTAGACCAGTTTTCAAATCCTACTGAATATTCATGGACAAAATAGTTATAATTAAATATGGAAGATGGAACATTATAGTCATTTTGGAAACTAAAGAAACAGATCTTATGAGATTCTATTAGCAAACAGAGCAGACCCTGATCAGACGGCTCCTATAGGAGCCGTCTGATCTGGGTCTACTCTGTTTGCAAATGCGTGAAAACACGTTTATATGAGAGAAAGGGTTAAATGAGAGGAATGAGTGCACTGATATTTATAAACAGTGTAGACGCAGATCCAGAGGAGCCCTCAGATTGTGTCATAATCTGCACTGTTTGTCATTTTAAATCCTCTATTATTTAGTACCTCCCTTCATACTGAATGGACTGTATCACTAGATAGTGATGGACTATTCCACTTTGAATATTCAGCATTCAAAGGGATGAACTCTGTCTGGAGCACCAGCAACATCTGTTTCTCTAAGACTTGTTTTTTATCCAATGCATCAGATTTATTTTATCCCAGTCAAGTACAAGTACTTTCGATTTCGTGATGGGATTATAGATAGGATGACTGCATGTCTTGAAGCTGAAGTGGTGGGTCTGGTTGTAAGAGCTGGCATTGTTGATTCAGTGCTTCATGCCGTAGACTGGTTATTGATCATTTGCTTGGATTACAGTTTTAGGAGTAAGGACCAAAAGGTTTGATTGATGCTCCTTGAAATTGAGTGATACAGTAAAACCCCTCTAAACTGGACATTCAATTTAGTATAAATGTTGGTCTTGGAGACAGGTGGTAGCTTAATGCAGGATGAAAGTCATGCAGAAAACTCTTCGGAGCTTTTTGCATAATGTCTACCCTGCATTAAGCAGCCATCTGCCTAAAAGTATCTAAATTATTCTCTACTAGAATTCTGGTTTAGAGGGTTGCTACTATACGCCATAATTTTTGGATTTAATAGCGTTTTGTTGTCTTGATTTTATAACTCTTTCCCTCTTGTACATTCATGTTGGAAATAATGACATAAATATTTATTTGCTGAATTTTTTAAATGGCATACGTGCACAGGAAATTTTGGTATTGCTAGCAACTGTAGAATCAAATTATTATTATAATTTCAATTTAAGCAAACAGAGGAGACCTTCTTCAGAGGGCTTCTAAAGGAGCCTTCTGATCTGGGTCTACTCTGTTTGCAAAGGCATGATAAAGTGTTTATATGAGTGAAATGATTAACGCAGTACTGCATAGAGACATGCACCTTTGATGTCTTGGCAGCCTGTGCAAACAATCTGATCTGGGTCTACTCTGTTTGCAAACTTTGCAAATATGTGAAAATGTGTTTATATGAAGGAAAGGGTTAATACAGGGTGAAAGTTATTCGGAATACTCCTCTAGGAGCTTTCTGCATGACTTTCGCTCTGCATTAATCAGCCACCTGCAAACAAGTACATGTATATAAATTTTATTTAACCCTTTCCTCCATAGGCTATTTTTAGACCCAACCTCTTTGAATGAATCTACCCAAAAAGGAGCATTTACTAGAGAAAAGGAAAATGTTAGAATTGTGTAGTATTGAAACCATTTCGATAAATAGAGCTTTTGCTCCTATGGAGTAAATGCTCTATTTATCACAAAGGTTTCAAGAAGTGGCTATTACAGAAGCATAGAAAGGCGTATTTTATGGAGGAAATGGTTATGGATAAAGAGTCCATTCAGTAGAAAAGGGTATCAAATGTTAGAGGGTTTTGAATGACCAACATTGCAGATTCTGATTAGAGCAGACCGTGATCAGAGGTTTCCTCTAGGAGCCCTCTGGTCTTGGTCTACAAAGTTTGTAAATGTTTCCCAAAGGACAGCAAATATAGCAGTTTCAGCAGGTCAAAGTTGTCAATTGGTCTAAATTTGATTTCCAATGGGGATGTGCACTTTAACATATCAGGTAATTGCCATGTATCTTGTTTTCTGTGCTCATCAAAGTACAGGTAGGACCTCGTTATGTCTTTTTTTAGCTTGTCTGTTTTTCGAAGAAAAAAGGTCTACGTGTTGCCATAGCCTTGGTGTAAATGTTGTCCTGTTGACAGTTGTCATCCTTATTGTGGCTGTATTGCAAAAACTTCCACATTTTGTCACCGTTTCAACACCATTTAGTGCATATATCCCATAAAACTTAACTCAGTTTGCAATGTGGTAATGCTATAATAAGTATTACTCTGTCATGCATATACATGTATAAAGAGTTTTTGCCTTTTATACCCTTTACTCCATTATAGTTACACCTTTTAGTGCCTTTGCAAACAGATTAGACCCAGATCAGATGGCTCTTAAAATTACTACCTTATATAGCCCATTCCCTCATATTGACACCTTTTGACGACTCTGCAAAAGTCACCTGTTGAAACCATTGTGATAAATAGAGCTCCTATAGGAGCAAATGCTCTATTTATCACAATAGTTTGAAACTACAAAATTCTAAAATTTTCCTTTTCTCTAGTTAATGCTCCTTTTCGGTAGATTTATTCTAAGTGGTTGGGTCTAATAATAGCCTATGAGGTAATGGGTTAAGGAATACAGGGCTCAAGCTGGAGCTCTCCATTAGGGAGAAGTTTAGTGATATTGAGGGAGAAGTTTGGTCTGGGTTTTGTATCTCCCTATATGTTCTATAGTATAAAACTTCTCCCTCAGCTCAAAACAGGGAGAAGTCAGCAGGGTTAGGGAGACTTTTTCTCCCAAATCGCCCTCTTGCTTGAGCCCTGGAATAATACAGACTCCACAGTGTGTGTCATGTCCAAAATTTCATGGAGTAAAGCCAACGGTAAAAAAAATTGGAAAACAGATGAGGCTTGGCATCCATTTGCAGTGCTGCTGTTTCTTGTAAATAAGGGTTCAATATTGTATATAAGATTTACAGGAAATGTATACGTAGTTTGAAGTCTGCAGAGGTCATTTCTTGCATACGTGAGTCAGCATTATTTGTCATGGAAACATGTGGTCCATTGAACCTGTGTCTCACTTATTAGTAATGTCATCTCATTTTGTAATACATCCCTGAAACAACCAATGAGTTATAAAGAGCATTAAATCTTTGCAGACTGAGTAATTGTTTTCTGTAAAATTTGTCTCAATTAATATTCCTGTAAGAAACAATGACCTCATGAATATTAAAAAGATTGGATTCTATAAGAACATGTAGTCATGGGAATTTTTGACCATAGAAGAAACTTTAGAATACTATCTACATGTATATTACTTCATAAGCAAACGGAGCAGACCACAATTAGACAGCTTCTACTTTCCTGTATGATCAATCTAATACTGAGAGTCTACTCTGTTTGCTTGTGAATAACATAGATCTGATTCTACAGTTTATGCCATGGCTGAAAATACCTGCTTTCATGTGGCATTATAACAATCGTAATTAAAACTCATGGTGACACTACAGTAAACCCGACATTGAAATTGGTATCAATGCCTGTCTTTAAGACAGGTAACAGCTTAATGCTGGGCTAAAGTCATGCAGAAAGCTCCTTTGGGAGCTTTCTTCTGCATGACTTTAGCCCAGCATTAAGCTGTTACCTGCTTAACCCGTTACTCCATGAATATTTATTTAAGAAATTAAATAATGACATCATTAATATCAATTAGAATAATTCTTATAATACCACATGGACACAGGAATTTTTGGCTTGGCAGAAACTGAAGAATCATATCTATATTATATATCATAAGCAAATATAGCAGACCCTGATCAGACAGCTCCTAATTAGGAGCTGTCTGATCTGGGTCTTCTCTGTTTGCAATTGCATAGAAAGGCATATTTTTGGAGTAAAGATTAAAATAAATAATTTCTTCTTTATCAAATTTACGGTTAACCCTTTCCTCCTGCCTTTCTACGCCTCTGTAAAAGTCACTTTATGAAACCATTGTGATAAATAGAGCATTTGCTCCTATAGGAGCAAATGCTCTATTTATCACAATGGTTTCAAACTACAAAATTCTATAAATTTTACTTTCTCCAGTTAATGCTCCTAAAATTGATAGATTTATTCAAAGTGGTTGGATATAAAAATAGCCTATGGAGGAATGGGTTAAGAGGGGTAATTCTGTAATTCATGGATTGAAGAGTTTAGTCCAGACTAGATGCTCTCCTTTTGGTCCAAACTGTTTGGAACGGTTTGATTGACTGTACAATAGCTTGCTAAAGGATCGAATGGTTGCAGGACGGGCTGAATACAATGCGAGAGTAAACTGATCCTGCTGTAGCGAGATAAAGGTCAATTGCTGGGGACTTATCTATAGGGGAACAATGACCTTTAGCCTAACAAAGAATTCTTTTTTAAAACTAAAAAGTATCTCTGGTATTTGTAAAATTGTACTATAGTTAAGTTTTTGGTAATCTGTCAGAAAGTTGAAATGCATGTTTTAATTAAGTCTTAAGTAACTGGTTTCTAATTTAGTACCAAAGTATTTGATGATGGGTCCCAGGCTGTTTTTGGTATGTTGAGGGATAATTGGGCTGCTCTCAACCAGCGAGAGAAGGCATTGTAAATAATTATTTGTGAAGATTGGAGGTAGGCTGGATACTGTCATGTTCACTTCACAGGAACAATCTGGTATGGGTTTTGTTGTTGAACTTTTTAACAATTTTCAACTTTTGATTGACTCGGTAAAGACTGACATTTTGATACAGTTAAGAATTACTGAAGCTGCTTTATTGATGCCACATTTGTTTCCATACTGTAGGGACCATTTGTAACGCTTACTTTATTAGCAGTGCTGGTACAGATGAGACACCAAGTAATTCGGGATCTCGTACAAATAATCTTGCTTGAAACTCGGACACTGGGTTTGAAAATGATTTAATAACACTTAACTCCATAAATATGCCTCTAGAAACAGTAGAGCCAGATCAGACATCTCCAGTAGCTAGGAACTGTTTTATCACCAGGTCCGCTTCGTTTCCTCATGGAATTATATAGATCTGATTATACCATGGCCAAACTTTTATGTGTTCTAATGTACCATTCATTTTATTCATATTCATGATTTCTTACATTGTTGTTAATGGATTAAAGGGCTACATGTACATGAAAGAATTCAGATGACCATTTTATCAGAGGAAAGTTACTTCCATGTATTAAAATTTGCTGCAAATCGGTTATTCTATATTCCAGACAGTTTGCAATATACAAATGTAAGTCAGATTGGAATACAATGTATTAAAATCACAATGATCATAGCAGAGCATTAGATACTAAAATACTAAAATCATCATTTCTCTAACATTCTCTGAGTTATGATCATTCTTAATTTCTTTAGAATTGTCTCTTTAGTTGTATGGAAGAGCTGATTCTAAAGAGTTAGTCACAACATAGAGTTTGGTGGAGAGATAAATGAGCTACTCTTGAAAATGTTTTAATTAACATATCTTATCAGAGCCTCTGTAATAGTAATTGGAGACTTTAATACAGTGGAACAGCTTTAACCCATTCCCTCATATTGACTAGATGTAAAAGTCACTTTGTGAAACCATTGTGATAAATAGAGCATTTACTCCTAAGGAGCAAATGCTCTATTTATCACAATGGTTTCATAACTACAAAAATCTAATTTTTTCCTTTTCTCTAGTTAATGCTCCTTTTCGGTAGATTTATTCAAAGAGGTTGGATCTAAAAATAGCCTATGGGGGAATGGGTTAATATTCATGTTAGAAATATTGACATTATGAATATTTATTACACAAATCTTATTAATGGGTTAAACTGTCTAATAAGTGAATAACCCAAGGGTGAATAAATACTAGGTGAATACTAGGTGAATAAAACTAGGGATCATTAAAAGCAGGTGGCTGATTTATGCACTACAAACATATAAAGGTTATAGAAGCTTTCATCTTACATTAATCTACTACCTAGCTTAGCCCTTTACTGCATTGAATATTTACGGTATGTAAGAAAAAATGACATAAATATTTATTAGTTGAATTTTGAAATTGGTATCTGAACATGGGAGTTTTTTTTTTACAATGGCAGATCAGACCTATATACATGTAATTCCATAAGCAAACAGAGCAGACCCTGATCAGACAGCTCTTACAAGTTTATAATTACCAATAGGTATATATCTATGAAATTTAACCCTGGGCCTGTCAATGCTAAATTTTCAAGAGTGGAATAGTCCATCAGTGTTTAACCCTTTCCTCCATAAATACGCCTTTCTACGCCTCTATAAAAGCCACTGTATGAAACCATTGTGATAAATAGAGCATTTGCTCCTATAGGAGCAAATGCTGTATTTATCACAATGGTTTCAAAGTACAAAATTCTAAAATTTTCCTTTTCCGGTAGATTTATTCAAAGTGGATGGATGATGGATCTAAAAATAGCCTATGGAGGAATGGGTTAACCCTGTATTCACAGATTAAGGGTTAAAGATGATAATAAAGTCTGTCATTTATAGGATAATGGTCAACTGTAGTGTGGCTATTGGGGTGTCATCAAGTTGTAAATAATTAAATACAAACCGTAGTGGCCAATTCAGGCTGGGTTTGTTGTCTTTTATCTTGAGCACACAGACGGTGAGACCTGAAATTAATTTTTTCAACAATTTTATTTTCAGTTCTCATAATGGATATCTCTTCCACTGCTTTTGCAACTGCATGAACATGTATGCAAGTGTAGCATACTGTTTAAGGGTTACAGTAAATCGCAAATGGACTTCTCATCTCATCAGCAGTCAGCCTTTGTTTACAAAAGTTTATAATACATTTGCCCATAGCATGATAAATATTGCTACTCACATTGTTTTGCATTGACATTCTTGTGGCCGCATTCCTGACGGGGTTGACACAGATTATAGTTAACACAGCTTATGTGCAGAAACACCTCCAAATTAACATAATTACTCAAGAGTGGAAAGTTCAATAGAAACCCTAATTCACTTTGGCTCAATAATGGAATAGATTATACCTGGTATGCCTACTATACTTGTAGCCCAACAAATAGGATACTTTAACCCTTGTCTCCATAAATACGCCTTTCTACGCCTTTGCAAACAGAGTAGACCCAGATCAGAAGGCTCCTATAGGAGCCATCTGATGAGGGTCTGCTCTGTTTGCTTATGATTTAATGATATGAGTCTTCAGTTTCTGCCTTGGCCAAACATTCCTGTATCCATGTGATATTATAGCAATTAATCTAATTAATATTCATGATGCCATTATTTCTTAGATAAAAATATTGTGGAGTAAAGGGTTAACCCATTACCTATTTTAAGATCCAACCTCTTTGAATAAATCTACCGAAAAGAAGCATTAACAAGAGAAAAGGAATATTTTAGAATTTTGTAGTTTGAAACAGTTGTGATAAATAGAGCATTTGCTCTTATAGGAGCAAATGCTCTATTTATCACAACGGTTTCAGCAGGTGACTTTTGCAGAGGCGTTGAAAGGCGTCAATATTAGGGAAAGGGTTATTATATAGCCCTTTTCATACTAAAGGTTAATTCTAAGCTTTCCCTGTTGCATATTCATGTAAGAAGTAATGATAACGTGAATATTTATCAGCTGAATTTTTAATTAAAAGGCATATTTACACTGGATGTTTTGGTATTGGAAGAAATTGTAGAGTAAGATCTGTTATAATTTCATTAGCAAACAGAGCAAACCCTGCTCCCAGCCTTCTATTCTGGATCTACATAGATGGTTATTATATTTAGTCATTTTTCTGAAAGTTGCCAATTTCAACTCATATCGAAAAATGCCCCTGTGATACAACATAACCCGTTTTTGTGGGTAATTTTTGGATGTAGAACAAAAAATATTATCGGCCTACGTTGAACAGTAACAAACCCAGATATGCCTTTTCAGCATATATTTACGTAATTTTTAGGCAAGGTTAAAACGTGTTGCAAGTAGAGACTATTACTTTAAACGGTTATTTATCAGTATGCACAATTTGACTCACAAATCGGTTCCTACTTGTTTTCCTCTCATATTGCCTACACCAGTAATGCAGTAAAAAATTGCCTAATGAACTTCAACAGCAATTACCCTTTTAGAGTTAGAATTCTAAGTACATGTGCTTATTAACAATTTACTCCATAAATATTCATGTAAGAAATACAATGTAATGACATCATGAATGTTAATTAGCTGATTTTTTATCCCTTTCCCTCATATAAACGTGTTTTCACGCATTTGCAAACAGAGTAGACCCAGATCAGACAGCTCCTAGAGGAGCCGTCTGATCAGGGCCTACTCTGTTTGCTAATGGAATTTGAAAGATTTGTGTCTTTACTTTCTAAAATGGCTGTAATGTTCCACCTTCCATATTTCATTATAACTATTTTGGCCATGAATACGCAGTAGGTATTGAAATTTGTAATAAACAAAGAACAGGGAAAGGGTTATGATGGCCCAAATCAATAGAGGAGTTTTGGGTCTTGGCAGACACTTTAGAATCACATCTACATGTTATTACATAAGCATTGAACAGAGCAGAGCTTGATCAGACGAATTCTACAGATAAAACAGGGAAACGGTTAACATAGCTTTTATAATTAATGCAAATCTTTCAAGGGAAGTTCTGGCTTAGACAAGAAAAGTAGCTATAATCAAACAGAGCAGCCCTTGATCAGACTGCTCCTGTAGGAGCTGCCTGATCTGGTTCTACCTCTGTTTGCAAAGATATGAAAAGGCGTCTAAGTAGAGAAAGGGTTAGGACAACTGAAAGGTATTATAATTAAACCTTTAACCTGCTGTGGGTGAATGAGTGATTATAAGTGCAGATAGTTTGGATCAAGAGGAGAAGCAAAGAAACTCAGCTTCTAATCAGGATCCACTCTGTTTGACATGCTGTTTGCATTAAATTTTGGTAGACAAACTGATTGTAACTTGAATTTCGAAAAAGAAATTGGTGATTTTTTGTTTAAAATAATTTGCTCAGCGGGCTAAAGGTTAATTTGCAAGCACATGAACCAGATAATACAAGGAGAACACACTGTCTATAGAAATATATTTAATTCATGAAGCTTGCATTCAACATCATCAGTAATAATTATGCCTACAGCTGCATGTCTTATCCAATTGTAGTTGCTATTATAAGTTAGATAAAGGTTGATTGGATCTGTGCATGTCAAATTGAGAATGTGTGACTTGGGACAGCATACTATGAGTCTACATTCCTGGCTAGGATGGAATGGGGCTTGGTCCATTGCTATTTATTGCTCAGCCTAATTATCTATTACATAGAAGATTAGATCCTGAAGCATGTTGAGGGCTTAGAGCTACTCCAACACCTTAATTAATCCTTAACCTGCTGACTAATTAAAACTTGCTTATCACTTTATGAACCACTTTTTTTCTCTGACAATGCAGCAGCTTGAGGTACATGCACATGTGAGTGAGTTGGGTTTTACGGCACCGCGACACTAAATACGTAGCGCCGCATGTACATACATGTACACATAAGTTCTTACAGAATATCCATCAATTCTCCTTTCAAAATTTAAATAATATTGTCAATCTCTAATTAAGTGGAAAGGCTGTATTTGTGTATATATATATGTATATTTGTGTATATATAGCGTTTTGTCTTTTCCTTTCAGAGAGGTTGACAATGTTTAAAAAGAAAAAGAAGCCGGATATATCAGGCCCGTCCAACTTTGAGCACCGTGTCCACACTGGGTTTGACCATCAGTATAACCGCTTTGTTGGCCTGCCATCCCAGTGGCAGGGGCTAGTGTCCTCAGATGGCAGTGGTGGCGGAGGAGGAGGAGGAGGTGGCGGGGGAGGAGACAGGCGTCGCCCCATGGTGGATCCCTCGACTATCACACATGTAGAGATACAGCCTCTAAAGGTACAATGCTAGGACATGAATGGACATGGATGCCCTTTGAATGGCATATTTTCATAAGTTCACATACAGACTCTGAGCAACTAATCTTCCATAATTTGTTTTCGTTGTGTGCTCGTGTCTCATTCCATCATCAATCCTTAGCAACAACATTTCTATTTTTAGTAACATATGCAAGAAGACAATAACAATCACGTGACAATGATCTACCTAAACTAATGTACCACCACTTCTGTATTTTAACCCTGATGAAGACCCTGATAGGTCGAAACTTTGGTAACATTAAAATATCAGTCTATCATAAGATCGTTACTGGTTAGTTTTACTATTCTAGTTCCTAGTGTTTTAACCCTTTGAATGTTGATTGTTCAAAATGGTATGGCCTATCATTGTATGACTTTAGGGTCCATTCAAAATGAAAATTTTGAATTTATTTCAAATGAAAAACAGTGCAGACCCAGATAATAGGAGTCCAAGAGGAGCCTTATGATCAGGGTTTGCGCTGTTATCATTTAAAATCCTATAGCATATTTAAGCATTTTATTCTGAATGGACTGTGTCTGTATGTAGATAAACACTGATTGGTCATTCCACTTTGAAAATTCAGTATTCAAGGGAATAATACACATTAAAAGAGAATATGTTAACCCTTTACCTAAAAGTGATGTCTTTTCATACCTTTGCAAACAGAGTAGACCCAGATCATGTGGCTCCTATAGGAGCTGTCTGATGAGGGCCTGCTCTGTTTGGTGTTGGAATTATATAGAAATGATTCTACAATGTCTGCCATGGCTAAAAATGTCTTTGTTATATTATACAAAATGTAATTAATACATGTACATGTATTCAAACAGTCAAGATTTCAGAATGTTCATAAAGTAAAGGGTTAAAATGAATATGTTATGGTACTATCAAAATTTAACAAGTGTGTCAGTGTCCTACAGTCGTATAGATCATGTTGCTGTGTAAACCTTTCGAAAGTGTGAGTCAATCTTGGATTATCTTTGCTGACAGCTTTAATCCTGACACTGCTGAATTTTTCAAATGGACTTTTCCAAAATAAAAACAGGTCAAGTTTATGATGAATATTTAGGGATTTTTCTAAAGAAAAGTGTAACATGACAAACAGTGCAGACCCAGGGTCTACACTGTTTGCAAAGGACATTAGTGCCTCGTGTCCCGCACAGTAAGGGGTAATCTTGACAAGATGCTGAGTAACTCAGGCCTTAATCAAGATTTAAACTGTTTGTCACCTTGATGGTGTTTTTGAAAATAAAGAGCAATGAATAATGAGTAATGAAGTAGGCAACAATGTTTTCTTACATTTGAAAGAGTTTTAAGAATCCTAAAATACATCTATTCTTTTACAGACAATTATACGTGGCAACTCCACTGTACAGTTAAATGGAACAAATCAACCAGGAATGGGCGGAATCTCAGTGGCAAGGTCGAACTCCTTGCGGAACACAACCCCACCACCACGTCGCCGGTATCAGCCTGATGAAAATTACCCAGCATTGCCTGAAAATGACCCCATGGGTCATCCGCCAAACAGAGGCCCTGGAGGCGGGCCCCATCCTCAGTATCATGGGCCCCCGCCATACAGTAGAGAAAATAGGGACCCATACCAAGATCAGTTTAACAAACAGGAAAATCGTGACCCTAGAAATCATAATATGTATCCTGAAAAAACACATAATGATATGCGTGATAACCGATACCCTAATGACTCTCGTTATCCAAACGATCCTAGATATGAACAAAGGGGAGATCATTCTGATGGAAGGTTACAAGGATCAAGACATGACCACAGTGGTTCACACCAAGGCAGTAGAGATCAAAGTTTTGAATATGATAGAAGATCAGAAGACTCTAATTATCGGCGACATAATAACTCTTATGACAGAGATAGTCTGCGGCATGATATGTCACTACCACGACAAAATCAAATGCCTCCGGGCGGAAGGAGCCCTCAGCACCCTGGGTACCCAGATGACCCAAGATACCCGCCTCATCAACAGCAACAGTACAATGCCAATGGCACACTTCCACGACACTCGAACCAAGAAATGCAAGGATATAACAATAACAATAAACAGCCACAACAACAACAGAACAATAGGGTAAGGCTAATACAGTTGACCCTTTCCTTGTTCTATACAGTAAAACTTCGATTATCCGAACACTAAAATACGTATTATTATCGATCTTTAAGACAGGTGGCAGCTTAATGCATGGTGAAAGTCATGCAGAAAGCTCCTCTAGGAGCTTTCTGCATGACTTTCACCATGCATTAAGCAGCCACCTGCCTAAAAGGGTCTAAATTCTTCTATACCGAAAATTCGAATAATCGAGGTTTTACTGTATTTCTATTTCAATTCCTACTGAATATTCAATGACAAAATAATTGTAATGAAATATAAAAGATGGAACATTGTAGCCATTTTAGAAACTAAAGAAACAGACCTATCAAATTCCATTAGCAGACAGAGCTGACCCTGATCAGACGGCTCCTATAGGAACTTTCTGATCAAGGTCTCCCCTATTTGCAAACTTTGCATAGGTGTGAAAAATTGTTTACATGAAGGAAAGGGTTAAGTCTGGCTAATTTGACCATTTTAACCCTTTCCATGTTTAATATTCATGTATGAAATAATGACATGAATATTTATCAGCTGAATCTTTATGTCATAATGTATATACAGTAAAACCTCTCTATAACGGCCACTAAATTGTGTTAATTAGTTGGTATTTAGGACAGGTGGCTGCTTAAAGCAAGGTGAAAGTAAAACAGAACGCTCTTATAGGAGCGTTCTGTTTTACTTCCACCTTGCTTTAAGCAGTCACCTGCATTTAACACAAAATATTTGATGTTATTTAGTGGCCGTTATAGAGAGGTTTTACTGTAGGATGTTTTGGTATTGGTAGAAACTGTTTAATCAGGTATTTTATAATTCATAAGCAAAAGGAGCAGACCCTTCCAGGTCTACTCTGTTTGCAAAGGCATGAACAAGCATTTATAAAAAAAATAGGGTTACAAGAAAATTCTCTCGTAAAACAGTAATTGTATTAATATAAGACAATTTTTGGTCATGGCAGAAATTGAAGTATCAGATGTATATTATTCAATAAACAAACAGCAGATCCTGATCAGACAGCTTATACAGGAGTTGTCTGATCTGGGTCTAATCTGTTTGCAACTTCATGTAAGAATCTGTCTCTTATTGAATAGAGGGTTAAATTGAAGCAAACCTCAATACAAGTCTGCTTCAAAACATAGAATCAAACCTCGGAGACCTGCACAGAGGTTGTCAAAATGAAATGGATGTGTCTTTTTATCCTGTGCCAAAGGTGGATGGATAGTTTTAGTGCTGTCAGTCCATCCTAGCATCATATCCTAGCGTTTTTGTTTGAAACCTTTGGCAAATGTGTAGTACCATGAAGGAATGTAGGTCTGCAAGTGACCTCAGAACACCAGAGTTATGGCCCTTTGTTTGCCAAAACCATAACGCTTTGTCCGGAGCCATGTTTCAGAATTTTTGGAGTTACTTAATGTGAATATTTAGTACTATGAGAAAATTGGGCCCTGGAAGTATCATATTGATCCTTGAACACCAGAGTTACGGTCCATTATTTGCCAATTCTTAACTTTTTTGTTACCCCGGAGTCATATCTCACAAATGGTTTGGAGTTTTCAAAGAAACTTGGTATATATATGTTAATGTAAGGACAGGTATCTCTCACATTGACCTCAACACCAGAGTTAAGGTCCTTTGTTTGCAAAAAACTGTTCAAAGTTACCCAACGAAACTTTGTGTAAATGTTTAGTACTATAAAGAAATGCAGCTCTGCACGTATCCCTCACATTGACCTTGGAACTCCAAAGTTTATGAAAAAAAAGGTTGTTGTCCTTCTGGTCAAAAGCACTTGTGTGGCAGGGGATATCAATTCAGCAAATTTGCTTGTTTATAATATGCTTTCGTAGAAAGAAAGAGTTGTATTTCAGATTTGTCTAAACAAACCAATGTTTTCTCATACCTTCATGGGTAGATCTGCTTCTTGAAAGTTGGATTTTGCAAATGGATGAAAACAGTATTTAGATGTTTATATATCTGTTTTTGTGCCCAGGGACCGCCAGCTATGCCACCGAAGCCAGGCCAGCAGGGCATGAGTCTCCAGATACCACCCCACTTCCAACTGCAGCAACAACAACAACAACACTCGCCCAACGCAGCCCCAAGGGGACCAGGACCACAGACCCCACCCAAGTCCCCTCAACACAGACCCCCAGGAGGACCTTTTCCAGAACAGCAGCGCCTATCACATGAACAGGTCAGTAGGCACAAACACTTTTCGTGTCAATAATGTAAATTTAATTCATAAAAAAGATCTCTGAAAGCTTATAGTACTGGCAGGATACTAGTACATGTACATACATTGGAGCCATCTGATCTGGGTCTACTCTGTTTGCAAAGGTGTAAAAAGGCATATTTATGGAGAAAAGAGTTAACCCTTTATTTCAAGAGTATATCATAAGCAAACAGAGCAGATCCAGATCAGACGGATCCTACAGGAGTCATCTGATCTGGGTCTACTCCATTTGCAAAGGCATAGAAAGACATATTTATTGAATAAAGGGTCAAATTGCTAAGCCCTAAAGACCCCTTTTCTTGTGACATGGTGCTTTGGTTTGAGGATGCAGTGTATAACCTGTTGTATTTTACAGGTGTCCTTTGACAACATTGCAAACAGAGTAGACTCTGAGTAGGCTTCAGTAGGAGCCATCTAATCAGGGTCTGTTCTGTTTGCTTGTGGAATAATATGGACCTGACAACAGTTCTGCCAAATTAATATTCATGATCTTATTTCTTATAAATGCGTATATAACATTCTATATTTGTCAGACAAGATTTATCATTCTATATGCACTACAATAACTTATCTGGATTATGCCAGTTATATGAGTAATTTCGCTGGATTCGGTTTTTGTATAAAATGGCATGAAAACAGTATTTGTGGAATGAGATCTACTTACCTGCACTTATAGCAAAGTTCAAGATAAGCTCTTAGCTCTTTTCTTGTTGTAAGAATATGTATGCTTAAACTTAAACACTTGCCAAATTGGCTTCTGTGGTACATGTAATATAATATATTTGAAACAAAGTTTGGATACATTTGACATGCTTAATAACTAGGTTTCCTATCTGGATCTGAAATTGGTTAAAGTGGAATATTTTAAATAATATTTAGAGAATGTAGATCATTCATCTGTTTTAACCTCCTCAATGCTGAATTGTCAGAGTGGAATAACCTACCAGTGTATAATTGTAGAGTCCATTCAGTATGAAAGGTTTAAACTGATTATAGAGTTCCCCTTGGAGCCCTCTAATCATGATCTACATTGTTTAAAAGCAAGTACTTACCCACGTTCGAAGGGTTAGAATTAAGCAAATTTTATGTCAACCTGAGCTAGTGACAAGACTTACTTGCTTTAACCCTTTCCTCCATAGGCTGTTTTTAGACCCAACCTCTCTGAATGAATCTACCCAAAATGAGCATTTACTAGAGAAAAGTAAAATTTTAGAATTTTGTAGTTTGAAACCATTGTGATAAATAGAGCATTTGCTCTATTTATCTCAATGGCTTCAAGAAGTGGTTATTACAGAGGGGTGGAAAGGCATATTTATGGAGGAAAGGGTTAAGCATTCTAATGGAGAGTACTTATCTTACCTCTGTTGCACTACAGTTTGTGGTTCTATGAGTATTCATCTTTGTGGCAGCTCTTTACTGTGAAGAACTGGTATAATCATTGACCTGATGAATATTCATGCAAGAAATAATGACTATGAATTAGCTGTACTCTTTTAACTCATTCCCTCATCAACCCATTCCGTCATATTGACCCCTTTTGACGCCTCTATAAAAGTCATTTTCTGAAACTATTTTGATAAATAAAGCATTTGATCCAGAGGAGCAAATGCTCTATTTAACACAATGGTTTCTAAACTACACAATTCTAAAGTTTTCCCCTTTTCTAGTTAATGCTCCTTTGCAGTAGCTTTATTCAAAGAGGTCTAAAGATAGCCTATATGAGGGAATGTCTTATGAACAAGGGAATTTTTAACCATTGCAGAAACAGTAGAAGCAGGCCTAGGTCTATAATTTTTCATAAGCAAACAGAGCAGACCCTGATCTGATGGGGGGCTTCTACAGGAGCCATCTGATCTGGGTATACACTGTTTGGCAAGGTTGCAGAAGTTATCTATGTCAGGTAAATTTCAAACAGTATAGATCCTATTGATACAAAAAATAGACATCTCATCAGTATCCAAACCATTTGAAAATGTGGTCTGAGGTTGTCTTAACCCTTTACTACTTAGATACACCTGATGCCTTAGCAAACAAAGTAGACCAAAATCAGGCAGCTACAGGAACTGTCTGATCAGGGTCTGCTCTGTTTACTTATGGAATAATGATTATATAGATTTTACAGCTTCTTCCATGGCCACAGTTATTTCCTTTGTTGTTATGTCATTATAAATTTTTTGCTAATTAATTTTCATGAGGTCATTTTTTTTTAATGAATATTCATGAAATAGAGGGTGAAGCATCTCATTCGGTAGAGTCTTAGTCATATCCTTGATTGATTTAACCAATCTGCATGCATTTTTTCCTGTCTACAGTAACCTTTAACTGTTCACTGCCACATATTGTTGTCTGCAACATTGTCATCTACTACATTGATCATTGTTAGATTTGGTTACCTTTTCTTTCAAACAATATATTCATAGAATAAAACAGATTGGATCCTGATGATACGGTAAGTTACTCAGCATTTCATCTGGATCCAAACTGTTTGCAATGGTAATCACAGAATCCCTATTCACAGTGAAAGAGTTAAGACATGAGTTCAGTCAGTTTTTGTGTGCACAGCAGCTGCACATGTCTGTACTATAATATGGAGTAAGTGTTTCAACAACACTGCATATACATGTACATGTAACGGTTCACAAAAATACAACTTTTCCTATCCAGATTTTCCTTTTTTTGAATTGTTCCATAACTCTTTACCTGAAGAATACTCATGTTAAATATTGTGACTTTATTATGTTTGTTAGTACTGAATAATATTTATTTTGCAATATACATGTAAACAAGATAATTTTTTGTGATGGCAGAAACTGAAGAATTCCATATGCAAACAGAGGAGACCTTGATCATATGGCTCTATAGTAACTGTTTGATCGGTGTCTGCTCTGTATGCAAAGGCATATAAATGTGTTTGTATGAGATAAAGGGTTAGGCAGAGGATGAATGTTGTTTCCTAATCTTATTTGAATTTTTTTTTCAACTGTTAACTTTTTTGGACTTGTGCATTGATTTATAAACATTGGATAAGTTAAGTGTAGACATTATTTTAATATCATTGTGTTATCAACAGCTAATAGGTTAATGATGTACATGTACATGCTGAAAATCACTCCTTTCAATGCTGAATTTCAAAGTGGAATAGTGTAAGATTTAAATTTGCTAGAGGATTTTGAATGACCAATGGTGCAGACCCTGATCAGAGAGCTCCTATAGCACTTTTTGCAGATACCAGTACACTTGTTCCTGTATTCAAAATATATAGTTTGCACAAACTTTATTCATCTTTAAATTTTTTTTAGAAAAATCTGAAACATTTGTTAGAATCAAAGATTTGGTTTCTGATGAGATGTCATAGGGTGTTGCTTCACATTTCAGCTGGGTTGTAGCTGTTTATATAGGGCATCACTGATTTTAACATGGTGCTATACAAGTTGACCCTTTCCTCCATATGCTATTTTTAGATCCAACCACTTTGAATAAATTTACCGAAAAGGAGAATTAACTAGAGAAAAGGAACATTTTTAGAATTTTGTAGATTGAAACCATTGTGATAAATAGAGCATTTGCTCCTATATGAGCAAATGCTCTATTTATCACAATGGTTTTATAAAGTGACTTTTACAGAGTCATAGAAAGGCGTATTTATGGAGGAAAGGGTTAACCCTTTTCCTGTTTTATGTATATTCCAAATTTCAATATCTAGTGAATATTCATGGACAAAATAGCTATAATGAAATATAGAATGTGGAATGTTGTGGCTATTTTAGAAAGTAAAGAAACAGAACTATCAAATTCCATTAGTAAACAGAGCAGACCCTAATAAAACTGCTCCTATAGGTGCCACCCAATCTGCGTCTTCTGTTTGCAAAATTTGCAAATGCTTGTAAAAGTGTTTATATGAAGGAAAGGGTTAAACATTCCAAACTATTAGATAGAACTAGTTGAAGTAAAATCCTCATAGAAGAATGATTGTTATTTCACTTTATGCAATAACTTTCATCAGGTTAAGACTTGTTATGTTTTATGATCTGCGGGAGATAAGTGCTTCCTCACCTGCCATACCAATCACTCTCACTTTATCTGTCAGCAGAAACTGAAAAGGGGATGAGAGGGGATGTGGCGTGGAGTTTTTCTGCACTGTTGGGGAATTTTTGATAACCTGTGCAAACAGTTTTGATACAGATAAAGTGTTGAGTGATCTTATCTTGACCTTAAAGTTTTGGCACTCCGACATTAGTTTAAAAAAGAATGTGTTGAAAAAACTGCTTTCAAAATTTAAATAAAATTTAGATAGGAAGTTAGTTTTAAATTGTAGTGTAATTACAAGGTTCCCCACATAATAAAAAAGAAAAAAAAAGAAAAAAAAAAAAGGAGAGTCTTTGTGTTGAATCGTGCCAAATAGAACTATTCAACATTACAAATTATTGGGAAGGCGAGACTGGGTGCTCAAATTTTAAGATAGCTGATCAGGGTCTACACTGATGGGAATGGTAGCTTTTTTTCATTCAAGGGATTTAACTGGATAATGACAGATTTTAACAATTAAAATGTTAAATTTTCAATGGCATGGTCCGTCATTTGATAACAGTACATGTGTATTTAGTTAAATGAACGTTTTAATTTGCTGCAGAAATTGAATTGAAATTGACAATGTCAGTTAACTTGTTTTCTACATTCAAATGATTAGAAGTAAAATTTTCACTAGATCTCTCATAAATGGACAAGATTTATTGCTTTTATTATTGCACTAGCAATTAGAGGAAGTAATGTATCACTGAAGATTTATTGTTTCAAGTCTATTAGAGAACAATAAAAATGTGAATGAAAACACCGAGATACTATCTTTTTCATACAGAGGAAAATCTAGGTGAACATTGAAAAAAAACAACTAAAAACCCCACCAATAATGAAAATTGTGCATGCTTGAGAAAGAGGCTGGTAGACATAATCACATTTCTCTCTCAGTCTCACCCTGTCCCACTAAAACAATTAGCTCTTTGAATGCAGGAAACAAGTACAAGTATTGCCATTTGCAAGTAGTGTAAACCCAGATCAGAAGGTTTTTGTAAGAGACCTCAGATCTGGGTCTGCACAGTTTGTCTGTCAGAATCCTGGCAGATTTAAGCCCTTCATACACAATGGACTCTGTAAGCAGTGCTTATGAAGCACTGATGGGACATTCCACTTCAGCATTTAAAGTGTTTAAAAACCAATTACAGATATAGTTGAGAATTGCATATATCAATTAACAGTTAGTTTTTCGGGTGCTAGAGCTCTCAGGCAAGAAGTTTTTTTCGGGATTCAGGGAGAAGGATCTCCTTATGTACAATGCATTACAACTTCTCCCTATAATGAATGAACTGGTGTATGCAGATAGCATGCAGTCCTGCAGTAAAAGTGCTTTCTAACCCTTACAAGTCTGAATTTTCAAATGGACTACAGTAGAACCTGTCTTAACCCATTACCTCATAGGCTATTTTTAGCTCCACTTTTTCAAACAGTGGAGCTATTGTCATGACCCTCTCGTCGGCGTCGGCGTTGGTTAATCTTTTTGTTAAGGTCCTTTTCTCAGAAACCATCAAAGATATTTGGTTCATATTTGGTATGTATGTTTACTATCACAAGGGGAACCCATTTCACAAGGGTAGGTAACCCTAAAATTAATTTTGCCATAGTTATCCCCCTTTTTCGACTTAGAATTTTCATTGTTGGTTAAGTTTTATGTTCAGGTCCATGTCTCAGAAACTGTCGAAGATATTTGGTTCATCTTTGGTATACATATTAACTATTACAAGGGGGACCCATTTCACAAGGGCATGTAACCCTAAAATTAATTTTGCTGTTGTTATCTCTCCTTTCTGACCCTGACTTCAACTACACTATCCAGCACCTTTTTGTTAAGGTCCTTTTCTCAGAAACTATCAAAAATATTTGGTTCATGTTTGGTATGAATGTTTACTATCACAAGGGGAATCCATTTCACAAGGGTAGGTAACCCTAAAATTAATTTTGCCATAGTTATGCCCCTTTTTCGACTTAGAATTTTCATTGTTGGTTCAGTTTTATGTTCAGGTCCATTTCTCAGAAACTGTCGAAGATATTTTGTTCATATTTGGTATACATATTAACTATTACAAGGGGGACCCATTTCACAAGGGCAGGTAACCCTAAAATTAATTTTGCTGTTGTTATCTCCCCTTTCTGACTTAGACTTCCACTACACTATCCAACACTAAAGAAAGTGGAGTGCGCTGTCTGCGGACAGCTCTTGTTAGACCCAGCCTCTTTTAATAAATCTACCCAAAAGGAGCATTTACTAGAGAAAAGTTTAGAATTGAGTAGTTTTGAAACCATTGTGATAAATAGAGCATTTGCTCCATAGGAGCAAATGCTCTATTTATCACAATGGTTTCATAAAAGGACTTTTACAGTGGCGTCAAAAGGCGTCAATATGAGGGAATGGGTTAAATGACCGTTCATTTACTGATTATAGGAGTCATAAGAAGCAGGTGGATGCTTAATGCAAGGCAAAAGTAATGCAGAATAATAGAATCAAGCATGGGTATTGTTAAAGACGGGGATTCTATACCCGAGGTCAATGGTCTGTTCCAGTTGGAAACAAGCTTTAGCGAGTTTCCGATAGGAACAGACCAACCGAGGGTATAGAACCCCCCGGCTTTAACAAACCCCATGGTTGGTTATTTTTCTCGCTGAAATATGCCCTAAAACCAAGTAAATTAACGAATTTTTTGAAGTACTACTTTACATTGCGTAATACGACTTCCATATCTAATAGCAACAAACTGCAGCATAACTTTAGGCGTGACACCAAAATGACGTCATTTGTTATGACAACCACAAACGTTACGTTTTGGCGTAAAATATAAATGACTGAGTGACTACAAAACAACGTCTTCGGTTAATTAAATAGGCTTTTAAAGTGTTTATATGATAAATAGAATTTCATATTCGTGTTTATTACTTATATTAATTTCAATTCATAAGGTTGTTGCCTATAGAAATGTTGGTATAATTCTGTAAGAGTTCCTTCCCTTGTATTGATTTTACCCAAACACGCGTATGAATACACCAGACAAGGGGTGTTCGGGATAAGGATTTCTAGTACGGCTATTTTTAGTAACTCAGCTTTTCTAGCACGTCTGAGAAGCGAGAAAGTGCCAGTAGGAGCTTTCTGTGTTACTTTCAATCTGGATTAAGCTACCACAAATCTTAAATCTTAAAGCTTAAAATTGATGTTTGAAGTGATAGTCTCCACAATAAATGCATTTTTTCGATAAAATCATAAAACATAGTGCTGATTATGTTTAATTATATTTATGAAAATTGTCAATTTGAACTTATATTGAAAAATGCCTGTGATAGAAGTTGAACCATTTTCATTCGTACATGTTAATTTTTATTGTATATCAAAATATCATTTGCCTTATTGTACAAGAAAATATAAATAGGTCTATTTCGAAAAATTATGAAACTTAATTTCAACCCAAATAAATGGTAATACATCAACAAATATTATTGGGGTTTTCGATACAAACATGTGAAAGTTTTTTTCTACTTTCATTCAACCGGTTTTCAGCTATAAACACATGATTCATGTAATTTTAAGGCATTTTTAAAACATATTGCAAGTAAAGACTTGTCATTTAATTGAAAAACAAATACTGTAAAAGTATGCAGTCTAGTCCTTTCCTTGGACAATGGAGCATACAGCATTTTTGTATCAGTCTAGAAGAAAAAGTTTTAGTTGTGGTTATCTTAAATGTTTGAATGTTTCCTCATGTCTCAATGACCTGACTGTCAGGTAATAAAACTTTACCAGGAAGGACAGCATTAATTATTGGGACTTTCAAATTTGACTTATCATAAGGAACATTGAAAAATTGAAATGTTCAATTTACTGCCTAGAATGTGTCGAAGTAATGTGAATAACTACAAGGTCGGGAATAGTAGACACTTTTATTCAACCTGAGTTTCGACACTTTTATTTGACCAGTTTTGACCGTTTTGTTTTACAGTAGAACTATGCAACCCTATGGTTCCTATGCAACCATTCATTTATTGAACATAGGAGACTTAAAAAGCAGGTGGTTGCTTAATGCAGGGCAAAAGTAATGCAGAAAGCTCCTGGAGGAGCTTTTTGCATAACTTTTGACCTCCAATAAGCTACCACCTGCCTTAACCCATTCCTCCATAAATATGCCTTTCTACGCCTCTGTAAAAATCACCTTGAAGCCATTGTGATAAATAGAGCATTTGCTCCTATAGAAGCAAATGCTCTATTTATCACAATGGTTTCAAACTACAAAAATCTAAAAATTTCCTTTTCTCTAGTTAATGCTCCTTTTCGGTAGATTTATTCAAAGTGGTTGGATCTGAAAATAGCCTATGAAGGAAAAGGTTAAAGACCCATAATTAGACCTTTTTGATGGCCACTTAAGACAGGTTCTACTGTACAGTCAAAAAACATTATAGTCTCAGAATAGCCAACACACAACTTCTAGCTTGTCTGCTTTCGAAGAAAAAGTTAAGCTATTATGATCACTGTGTCGTAATTGTAGTTGTCATCCTTCTTGTCGTCGCCGTGCAAAAACTTTAATGTAGCTCATTACTCGAAAAGTATAAGAGGTATCAACATGAAACTTCATAGGTGGGTAGATCTTATTGAGGTGATTTAGGCTCCTACATAAGAACCATAACTGTTGATTTCAAACTTTTATTTTTTTTCCAAAAAGTTATAATTTAGTTGGACAAGCACCAAATCAGACGAGTGTTGGCTCTTATTGTTTTTTTAAATTGAAAACAATGTTTTTAAGAATTGGATTTTTTGTGAGGACAATGAGTATTTTTTTTGTCAATTGGAGCAAGTTTTTCAATAAAAAAACCCAACAACATTTAGACTAATAAGTTTATACATGTAGTTACAGTTACTTATGGTATAATTATCATGCATTTTGATTGGAAAACCAGAAATGATAACTGGTAAAGTTAATCTGTATAGCAGAACATGATCATGTATCGAATAATACATGTACAGATCTTAATGTATCTGCCATGGCCTAAAATATGTCATTATAAAAATTCAGCAAATTAATACAGTAAAACCTCTCTATAACGGCCACTAAATTACATCCAAGTATTTTTGTGTTAAAGGCAGATGGCTGCTTAAAGCAAGGTGAAAGTAAAACAGAACACTCCTATAGGAGCGTTCTGTTTTACTTTCACCTTGCTTTAAGCAACCACCTGCCCTAAGTACCAACTAAATAAAACAATTTTGTGGCCGTTATAGAGAGGTTTTACTGTATTCATTTACACATGAATGTTCATCATGTAAAGGGTTGATGAAATGAGTTATTGGTATCCCCCACTTCGAATGAAACCGTTTACAGGTATTTTCACAAATTCAATGCAAGCAGCTGATTGTAATAAGCAAGACATACACAAAGGAGGCTACATTGTTTTCAAAAACTTTTGGTAACCCTTTCCCTAATATAAACACTTTTTAAACAGAGTTGTCTGATCAGGGTCAGCTTTGTTTGCTTATGAAATTATGATAGATGTGACACTACAGTTTCTTCCGATACCTGTGTCCAGAGAAGACCCTGATCAAAACAGCGTGTACAGTAACTGACTGATCAGGTTCTACTGTCCGTGCAAATAAGTAAATATGCATCTTTATCAAATCAAGGGTTAAAAGTAAGAGATACATATGAAAATCATTTCAGCATGCTTTTTGTCTCAATTCCAGTTCCGAGCAGCTCTGCAGATGGTTGTCAGTCCTGGAGACCCACGGGAGAACCTGGACAACTTTACCAAGATTGGTGAGGGGTCGACGGGCATTGTGTGTATAGCCTCAGAGAGAGGTAATGGCCAACAAGTGGCAGTGAAGAAAATGGACCTGCGAAGGCAACAGAGGAGAGAGCTACTCTTCAATGAGGTAAGAGAGTCTTGAATTGGGCAGTGGGATAATTGCACATGTACATTAACCCATTTGCTCCCACAATCCCATATATGGGAGGTAGGCAAACAGTGTAGATTCTGATCAGACGCCGCATAATGCGGCATTTGATCAGAGTCTACACTGTTTGCTGATAGGAATTTCAATATAAAACAAAACGAAATTGAAAATTTAGGCCAGGCACCCCTTTGATAATAAATGGACCAATCCAATATATAAACATGGAAGAATCCACTGGGAGCTAATGGGTTAATCTTCTGAATGCAGGGCACACATGCACTGGCATTTGCACACAGTTTAGACTCAGATCAGGGCATTTTGGTTCAGGCAGAAACAGCAGAATCAGATCTGTATTATATCAAAAACATACAGAGTACAGTAAAACCTCTCTATAACGGCCACTAAATTACATCAAATATTTTGTGTTAAAGGCAGGTGGCTGCTTAAAGCAAGGTGAAAGTAAAACAGAAAGCTCCTATAGGAGTGTTATGTTTTACTTTCACCTTGCTTTAAGCAGCCACCTGCCCTAAATACCAACTAATTAACACAATTTTGTGGCCGTTATAGAGAGGTTTTACTGTAGACCCTTTACTGAATTAGCCGTTGACTTGATAGAGATGAACATTTATACATTTACAAACAGAGTAGACCCAGAGAATTTTTTATACTTCTAAATTCTGCACACAGTTTTGATCCTGTTGAGATGCCAAGTAAATTGGGATGTCATCAGGATTAAGTCTGTTGCCATGGACACTGTTGTTGTCTTCAAATGAAATTGATGAAGAACATTCCTTAAGAATTGTTGCTGACCAATGTGACTTATGTGAAGTTCTGAAGGTTTATTTCTTATGTTGTAGGTTGTAATAATGCGTGACTATCATCATCCAAACATTGTGGATATGTATGAGAGTTTCCTGGTGAATGATGAGCTGTGGGTTGTGATGGAGTTCCTGGAAGGCGGGGCACTCACAGATATTGTTACACACAACAGGTACGACACACAATTGGGGCCATATTCCAAGCTTTTAAACCCATTACCTGATATCTCTGTATGAAATAATGACATCATGAATATCTATTTGCTCAATTTTATGATATAAAATATTATATGTTTTAGACGTGCCATGAAAAAATTAGTCTTAGTGACATTCAAACAGTGTAGACCCAGATATGATTCTACACTTTCTGCCATGGCCAAAACTTCCTGTGCCAATATACTACTATAACAATTAATCTAATTAATATTCATGATGTCATTATTTCTTACATAAATATTCAGTAAAGGTTAAGGCACAGCTCATATATATATATATTGATCAGTTAGGGGGTTTATATACTGCCATTTCTTCATCAGTCGTTATGACATTCAGATAGGTATAAATCTCAGCTTCCAGTTCACAAACAGGAATGGAGTCTTATAGCAATGATTAACACTTTCCCTGTTGAATATTCATGTAAGAAATAATGACATCATGAATATTTATTAGTTGAATTTTCACAATGGCATATTATGTACACATGATCATTTCGTATTGGCAGAAACTGTGGAGTCTGATCTACATGTATTATAATTTCATAAGCAAGCAGCAGGCCCTAATCGTACGGTTCCTACAGGAGTTGTTTGATCTGGGTCTACTCTGTTTGCAAAGTTGTGAAAAAGTGTTTGTATGAATCAAAAGGTTTATCTAGAAAATGCTGACATTATGGATGGTAGAGCTTATGTTTGTATTGTCCTTTTCATTACAGAATGGATGAGACTCAAGTGGCAACAGTATGCAAGGCCTGTCTGAAGGCCCTGGCATTCCTTCACTCCAATGGTGTCATACATCGTGACATCAAGTCTGACTCCATTTTACTTTCACATGATGGCAAGGTAGGCATGCAGGGCTAAATGATTCATTGTTCAATCACTTAACCTCTAGCTCTTCTCCTGCTGTAAAAATGATGTTTGCTAAAACTTTAACTCTTTCCTTGTTCAGTATTCATGTACAGAGGTCCAAATAAGGTATGCGTAAATTAATAACCACTTTTATTTCTCCACCATACCCTATGTTGTTTTAATTGTAATGTTTTAGTATACTTAACGTATTCCTTTAACCCATTACCTCATAGGCTATTTTTAGATACATCCTCTCTTTGAATAAATCTACCGAAAAGGAGCATTAACTAGAGAAAAGGAAAATTTTGGATTTTGTAGTTTGAAACCATTGTGATAAATTGAGCATTTGCTCCTAAGGAGCAAATGCTCTATTTATCACAATGGTTTCACAAAGTGACTTTAACAGAGTTGTCAAAAGTCGTCAATATGAGGGAATGGGTTAAGGGTCACCGCTAGGCAAAAATGGGTTAAAACTGATATGCTTTCTTTTTCAACATGAGTAGACGTCACATTTATTTCTTTTTAAAATTCTCAGGTGAAGTTGTCAGACTTTGGGTTCTGTGCCCAGGTGTCCCAGGATCTACCCAAGCGGAAATCCCTTGTTGGTACCCCGTACTGGATGGCTCCAGAGGTGATATCCAGACTGCCATATGGACCTGAGGTGAGTGGAATACAGTTCTGCCAAATACAGTAGAACCTCTTTCTTTAAAGCACTTGATGACTGAACATCAGGGTTTTTATACGCCCACCTAATAAAGGTGGTCGTATATTGTCGTGGCCCTGTCCGTCCGTCCGTTCGTTCGTTCGTTCGTTCGTTCGTTCGTTCGTTCGTTCGTTCGTTCGTTCGTTCGTTCGTTCGTTCGTTCGTTCGTTCGTTCGTTCGTTCGTTCGTTCGTTCGTTCGTTTGTTCGTTCGTTCGTTCGTCCGTCAACATTTTGTTTGTCCGCTGTTTTCTGGGAAAACTATTTGAGAGATATTAATGAAACTTCACACAAATGTTTAATGCATCAAGATCTGAAGCTGAGTCGATTCTGAGGTTCATTTGATTTGTCATTTCGGAGTTATGGCCCTTTTACTTAAAAAATAATGCAAATATATCCAAATAGTTTGTCCGCTGTTTTCTGGGGAAACTATTTGAGAGATATTAATGAAACTTCACACAAATGTTTAATGCATCAAGATCTGAAGCTGAGTTGATTCTGAGGTTCATTTGATTTGTCGTTTCGGAGTTATGGCCCTTGTCCTTAAAAAATATGCAAATAGTTTGTCCGCCGTTTTCTGGGAAAACTATTTGAGAGATATTAATGAAACTCCACACAAATGTTTAATGCATCAAGGTCTGAAGCTGAGTCGATTCTGAGGTTCATTTGATTTGTCGTTTCGGAGTTATTGCCCTTTTACTTAAAAAATAATGCAAATATATCCAAATAGTTTGTCCACTGTTTTCTGGCAAAACTGTTAGACAGATATTAATGAAACTTCATACACATGTTTAATGCATCAAGACCTGAAGCTAAGTCGATTCTGAGGATCATTTGATTTGTTGTTTTGGAGTTATGGCCCTTGCACTTAAAAAAATAATGCAAATCTGCACAAATATGAGGATGGCCATAACCTTTTCATTTGAAATGATATTTACTTCAATTTTTTTATATGGTTAAACCTTAATGTGAATTTTCACATATATTGCGGGGGTTTTGATATGTCATTTTATTCTAAAGTTATGGTCCTTGAACTTCGTGTGTTCGTTGCTTTGTTAGTCCGTCAACTTTTAGTTGTTTTCTGGGAAAACTATTAAAATGATATAAACGAAACTTAACACAAATGTTTTAAGCAACAAAATTTGAAGCTGAGTTTATTTTGAGGTTCATTCAGTTTGTCTTTACAGAGTTATGGCCATTGCACTTTACAAAAATCTGCAAAAATGAGGATTAGCTGTAACTTTTTAATTTAATGAGATATTCACTTCATTTTTTTAAAGAAAAGTATCACCTTAATATGGAAATCAAGATCTGAAGCACAGATTAGAAAATGTCAACACTTATAAGGCATGTTGAATCAGAGAAAGTTTGCAAGTGGGCGTATTATGTACCGTATGCGGTACTCTTGTTAACACATTCCATCCTAGTGTCGCATTTTTGCGCCACTGTAAGTCACGTCTTGAAACCGTTGTAATAAATAGGAGCAAAATGCTCTATTTATATCAATGGTTTCAAAACTACACATTTCTAAAATTTTCATGCTCATTTTGGTAGAATTATTCAATAGGTTGGGTCTGAATATAGTCTAGGAGGGAATGAGTTAAAGCAAAATCATTTACTTAGTGCAATTATCCAAATATGTATTATGAACTGATCTGATTACACTATATAAGGACCATTAATAAAAAGTTACACAGCATCACTCATACAGAGTGTATATATACTTATGATATCAATAAATATTCCTTATTAGTCTACATCCAAGCCAATGACAAGAAATGCTAAGGGCAGTCTCATGTGGGGTACAATGATTGCTTGACAATACTTGCTTGTTCTGTGTAAGTTTTGTCCTAAATAAAGCTACATACTTTCTTAACAGATAAATTTATAGAAACACTCACTCCTTTACAAACACAGAAAACCCAGATCAGGCAGCTCCTGTAACCCTTTCGCTGCCAATTTTTGTCGTCTGCAACCTATGTCGTCTGCTGCAATTTTCCATATTTATTTTTCCTCATGTTTGTTTCAAGAAACAATCAGAGTAACAAACAGTTTGGATCCTGATGAGACGTCGAGTTACTCGGCGTCTCATCTGGATCCAAACTGTTTTCACAGGTCATCACAAATGCAAACATTGGCAGCGAAAAGGTTAATTTGACTTTGTTTCAGACAAGTTACTTTGGCAGACTTGTGCTTAAAATTTAACAATAAGGTGCATTTTCATACCTGGAGGACCATAACATCCAAGATACTGTTTACTACTAGGTACTGACAAATGTTTCGAATCATTTCAGGTCGATATTTGGTCACTTGGTATTATGGTGATAGAGATGATTGATGGCGAGCCCCCATTTTTCAACGAACCTCCACTGCAGGCTATGAGACGGATTCGGGACATGCCACCGCCAAAATTGAAGAATGCTCACAAGGTATGCCAGCAATTGGGTGTATATATAATGAAGGAGGTGTGCCATGATATAAAATGACTCTCTGGATATTCAACTCTGTTTATTTTATCACAACGGTTTCACAAAGTGACTTTTACAGAGTCGTCAAAAGTAGTCAATATGAATGGGTTAATGCAGATCAAAAGCAATGCAGAAAGCTTCTGCATTACTTTTGCAGAAACCTGTGCTCAATCAGTTCCAAGTCATTTAAGACAGGTTCTACTGAACTTGATATTTTATGGGGATCTAAATAACCCTTTCCCTCATAGAAACGTGTTTTCACGCATTTGCAGAGTAGACCCAGATCAGACGGCTCCTCTAGGAGACGTCTGATCAGGGTCTGCTCTGTTTGCTTATTGACTTTGATAGATATGTTTCTTTATTTTCCAAAATGGCTACAATGTTCCACCTTCCATATTTCATTTTAACTATTTTGTAAATGAATATTCAGTAGGTATTAAAATTTGAAATAAACATAGAACAGGGAAAGGGTTAAGCTGTTTTCATAGGCTATCACAGACTTGTCACTGGCCTACAAAATGTTACAATGTATACACAGTAGAGCTGTCTTTAGCTGAATATGATGTACTAGAAACTGTGATTTAAACTTTTCCTTTACTTTTGTCCAGGTTTCACCTAGATTGCAAGGTTTCTTGGACAGGATGCTTGTGCGGGATGCATCACAACGAGCCACAGCATTTGAACTTTTGCAACACCCCTTCCTACGAGGGGCAGATAAGCCAAGCTGTCTTGTACCGCTAATGAGAAACTTTAGGAACAGCCCTTGCTGACATCATTACTGAATCAAAGAGGAACAAAACTGAAACTGCTTACAGGAAATGTAATTATATTTCTAGACAGATATATGACAGTTATATTCTGGAGACATACCAAGATACAAAGCAGTGTATTAAGTGACGGAGCCACAGTATTCTGAAACAAGTATATGACTGTGGGTAAATGTCATACACCATCAAACACAATTTCAGAGCAACAGATATAGGTGCGTACTCAAATACTTAAATCATCAGTTCTCCACCAAACCTTATGTTGTGACCACTCTTTAGAATCATCTCCTAGAGATGATTCTATAGAGTGGTCACAACATAAGGTTTGGTGGAGAGATAAAGGAGTTATTCTTTAAAAAAAAATTAATTTATGGATCTTATCTGAAACTCTGGAATGTATACGATGGTAGACAACAGCAGTAATCGGTAGCTGTCGACTGTGCAGCAAAATATATTGATACATACCAACAATTACTTGATATACATATCATCAAAATATCGCCTTATTCTGTATGAACACATGTAAGTTAACATGGGATCAATATGGAAATGAGTACTAACAAAGTTTTATTGTCTTTTGTAGCAATTTAGTGTATATAACTTATTTATGACACATGGAGAGAACTACAAAACATTAGAATAGAGCTACAGATGAAGTGGGTGTTGAAAGAGTCGAGATAATGGTGCATATTCAAACTAATATTGTTATTTCTGTATTGGCATTTCTCCAGCAAACCCTAAGTTGGGACCACTCTTTGGAATCGTCTCAAAGAGACGATTCCAAAGAGTGGTCACAACTTAGGGTTTGCTGGAGAAATAAAGAAGTTCTTATTTAAAGATCTTATTTATGCATCTTATCGATGACTCTGATTCTGCTATCCGACTATCTCTGTTCAATCATTCTTGAATATATTAGTACTCATTGAATTGCATCAGAGAAGCGCTTCAAATGAGTAGAAACAAGATAGGGCATGGCAGAGAATGATATAGAAACCATTTATTAGGTTTACTAAATACACAACTCATCTAAAGCTCTTAGTACAGGAAAGGACAGTATTAAGAATGATGGATTAGTTGATATTCTGTTATATCGAGGGTAAATCTTGGAATGCTTAGAAAATGCCAAAAGCCTGGAAATCAGAGGACATGGTGATAAATACTTGTAATTACTGCCTAAGATTTTCAAGCATTTTCTCTCTGTATAATATGAAAGCAGAAGAATATTATGATCTAGAGCCCGAAAAAAATCCCAGTTTGGTTTTTCTGAGAAGAAATTAAATTGCTTCCTAATCGTATGAAAGCATGTGGGATTTTTCTGATATTGCCTATTATTACATGTCATGGTAGATAAATTGAAATATGAAATGTAGAGACTTAGCAAACCAACCCTATGAATAAACAATATCACTTGTAGTTTGAAATTGTGTAGATCTTAATCTAGTGGCTCCTGTACGAGTCCTTTGGACAGTATAGATCTACTTTTTCTTATTTCAAATTCTTTTCAGTGAAGTGTACTTTTTCAAGACAAAGTGGGCCAAACATGAAGGGGTGGATTTTAATATTAATGTTCTTAATTCATCTGTTTGTTGGTATCTGTCATTTGGTGTCTTCTCTGTGTTGGAGCTAACATTTTAACATTGATGCATCCAGTAGATGTATTTTTGTACATATAACATTTAATGCATACTGGTTTCCTGTAGATATATTTTTTATAAGTTCATATAGAGGATTTTATTATTAACCGTTTATTAGTCAGGTAGGACTTGCTATCAGTCATGCATGTGCTTTGTGTAAGTTTGCTGATGTTTTTTTTAACAATGTACAGTGTTAAATTTCGATATTTTATGTCAATGTGATGATGCATTTCGGTTGTGTTTGATTATCAAAGGTTGTGTTGTGCAGAATTTTGTTTTTAGAGTTTTATACAATAGCAAATTAACGTTTTTTTGCCATATAGTAAAGTCTTAACCCTTTACCTGATAGAGATGTTTTTGCATTTGTGCAGAGTAGACCCAGATCAGACAGCTCCTGTAGGATCTGAACAGGTTCTGCTCTGCTTGCTTTTAGAATATAGATATGATTCTACAGTTTATGTCATGGCCAAAAGATTCGGTGTTCATACATCATTGTAAAAACTGAACTAATAGATATTCATTATTTCTTACATGAATATTCATGAGGTAAAGTGTTTTAACCCTCACGCTTTTGCAAGCAGAGTAGACCCTGATCAGACGGCGCCATCTGATCAGGGTATGCTCTGTTTGCTAGTGAAATTTGAAAGATCTGTTTCTTTAGTTTCTAAAATAGCTACAATATTCCACATTTCATTATAACTATTTTGTCCATGAATATGCAGTAGGTATTGAAAGCTGGAATAGGTATGGAGCAGGGAAAGGGTTGAGGAAAAAACTATTTATAAACTTAAGTCCGAATGCATATATCTGCCTTAATTCTGAAGTGTTACTTCTTAACACTGTGCATACTGAATAATTAGTCGGTTAAAATGTCCTCTGGTGCAAGTTTCATAGTTTTTCAGAGATAAACAGTGTGGATCCTGATAAGATGCTTAATGTTTTGGTGTCTCATCTTGGTCCTCACTGTTTGCAATGGTTATCATGAATTCACTGCTAGCGCTAGAGTTATAGGTTTTGATATTAATTGGTAGCAGCAGGTATTTACATTGTCTCTGAAAATGCATGGAGCCCCCATATCTGTTATACTGGTTGTGTATAGGCTTTATATTATCCAAATTTACAGATTTAAAAGCTAGTAATGTTGCCAGTATATTGAAAAAATTGTCTGTGAAACCAACATTATGCAAATTGTTCTAATCTCAGGAAAAGCCTTAAATTGGTCTCTGATATGATTTGTTCTCTACAGATGTTGTCATACCCATTGTTATTTGAAATCACATATCTTGACAGATTTATTTACTGGTGTCGTTGAATGTTCATATTAATCTAACAGTTCTTCGTCCATGCTTCTCAAGAATTATTGAAAAGAAGAGTGATATGGGTTGGAATTTAGTTGTGTCTTGAGAGAAGCAGAGTCATAAATCAAGGATGTAATTCAAGTACTAAAAATTTATATTGTCCACCAAACCCTATATTGTGACCACTCTTCTAAATTGTCTCCAAGAGACAAATCTAAAGAGTGGTCACAATAATGGCCTTAACACTTTCCTTCATATAAACACATTTTCACATATTGGTAAACAGAGTAGACCTGGATCAGATGGCTTCTGTAGGAGCCGTCTGATCTTGTCTACTCTATTTGCTTATGATATACAGTAAAACCCCGCTAATGCGACCACCAAAAAGGGGCATAATTCTGGGTGTCAGAGGCAGGTGGTTGCTTAATGCAGTACAAAAGTTATGCAGAAAGCTCCTGTAGGAGCTTTCTGCATAACTTTCGTGCTGCATTAAGCAACCACCTGCTTTAAACGACGCCAGTGGCTGTTTATTAAGTGGTCGCATTAGCGGGGTTTCACTGTAGTAAAGATCTGAATCTACAGTTTCTGTCCCAGCCAAAATTTCCTGTGTGTTCCTATGCTGATTTAGAAACTAATCTAATTAATATTCATGATGCCTTTATTTTTTACATGAATATGAACTGGTAGTGGGTTAATGGAGACATGTATATGAGGATATGAAAACATTTAAACCCAGACTAGTTTTTGTTCCATGACTTCAAATACTTAGTGCCATCAGTAGCAGATTGACAGTGCATGTATGTTTGAAGATCTGGTTTTATGTGAGCAACGATATGTAGATTTGTCACAATTCAACATCAAGATTGTCATTTTATATCAGCTTTTAATCTGATTTTGTATGACTGCTTTATACTGCCAGGGCGTAAGTAGTGCATGCATTAATTCATAGTGTGGCTGGTTTAGTGGTATTGCTAGAATCATCTTTCATATCTGCTAGCCTTAAAATGATACAGGACATTGACTTTATCTTTACAGAGATGTATGCATTTTATTTCAAACAAATACTTTATTGACATAAACCTATGTGATTAATTCCTAGTATTTACATATTCTGTTGATTGTTTACATTTTTGCAAGAATGCATGCACATGATAAGGAATGATAATTAATTACATAATTATACAAATTAGGTAAAAAGGTTGACAAATGACCGTTACATTTGAATGTATCCAATTTATCTGTATGTTTTTAAAGTTACAATAGTGGTGACACTATGAATACACATGTATATATGTTGGTATCAAAGTATTACATATTTGTACACGAAGTAAACGTCTCCTGCAAACATTGTCGTCTGCTGCAATTCTCAAAGTTAATTTTTCTTCCTTTTCTCATTTGCAATAGTCACAGTGTCAGACACTTTGGATCCTATGCAGCTCCTAGTTACCGGGCAGCTCATTTAGATCCAATTTGATTGCATTGGTGATCACAAATTTGAAGTGTGAAAGAAGTGTCAACCCAAATCAATTGGTTCAGTTTTCCATAGAAATCTTATTCTACAAAATACACCATTAAGAGAATTGGTGGAATCAATGCTGTACTAACTCTTTACCAGGTGAATATTCATGTAAGAAATAATGACATCATGATTATATATTAGCTGAATTTTTTTATAACGGTATAATTTATGTACACAATGTTTTGCATATTGCAGATTCTGTAGAATCTGGTATACAGAAAAACCTCTCTATAATGGCCACTAAATTTCATCAAATATTTTGTGTTAAAGGCAGGTGGCTGCTTAAAGCAAGGTGAAAGTAAAACAGAAGCGTTCTGTGTTACTTTCACCTTGCTTTAAGCGGCCACCTGTCCTAAATACCAAATAATTAACACAATTTAGTGGCCGTTATAGAGAGGTTTTACTGTATATGATTCCATAAACAGAGCAGACCCTAATCAGGGTCTGCATAGTTCGCTTATATAATTATGTAGATCTGTTTCTTCAGTTTCTGCCATGACCAATATTTTCTGTGACATGTGCCATTATAGAAAATAATCTAATTAATATTCACGATGTCATTATTTCTTTCAAGAATATTAGTGAAATATAGGGTTAAAGTTCGACCTGCTACTGTAGACCGTGTTATCGACTGAATGTATTATAGTTTATTTTCATCATGTGATACTTGTTACCATAATTACCCTGAATATTTGGCTAGATGAACTTTAACCCATTCCTCTATAAATACGCCTTTCTACACCTCTGTAAAAGTCACTTCTTGAAACCATTGTGATAAATAGAGCATTTGCTCCATAGGAGCAAATGCCCTATTTATCACAATGGTTTCAAAACGACACAATTCTAAAATTTTCCTTTTCTGTAGTAAATGCTCCTTTTTGGTAGATTCATTCAAAGAGGATGGGTCTAAAAATAGCCTATGGAGGAATGGGTTAATAGGCAAAGAGTCTAGATAGACACAGCTCAAATTACTCCTTTGCCTGTTCCCTCATAGACTATTTTTAGACCCAACCTCTTTGATAAATTCTACTGAAAAGGAGCATTTACTAGAAAAATGAAATTTTTAGAATTGTGTGGTTTTGAAATCATTTTGATAAAAAGAGCATTTATCACATTTATTTATCACAAAGGTTTCAGAATGTGACCATATAAGGAAATAGGTTAATAGGCGTCCATATGAGGGAATGGGTTAAGGAGCTTTGATCAGGGTCTACACTTTTTGCTACCCCATTTGTTTGACGTTATCAGTACCTAATTGACTTATTCAGCTTTACAAACAAGAGATGGGATGATACTGGGGAGCCCAATGTTTAGAGTAAATATGGTTCACACTTTGTTTTAAAGTTATTCATACAAAACTTTGTTGACAGTAAAAGCAACTATATTTTGTTAAAAAACATAACCTTTTGTTTTTTACTAGGTAAATTTTGTATAAGAGTCTAACATCTTTATAGCCATTGATATGTTTATTTTGGTTGTAGGAAGCTAAAATTGTGTTTTGTTGGTTGTGAGCAGATAATCCTTCTGATTGGGGGAAACAAGTGTACTAGTATATGCAAACAATGTAGACCTAATTCTGCGTTATAAGAGTTCAAACTTTACCGTTGTTAGATGTACAGTAGAACCCTTCTAATGTGACCACTTAATGAATAAACATGGGTGTCTTTATAAGCAGGTGGTCGCTTAATGCAGGACAAAATTAATGCAGAAATCTCCTAGGAGCTTTCTGCATTACTTTTGTCCTGCATTAAGCTACCACCTGCACCTGGCACCCAGACTTATACCTCTTTTAGGTGGTCGCATTAGCAGGGTTTTACTGTATGTGTTATAAAAGACTAGCTACTATTTTAAGTTACAGTAAAATCTGTTTTAAGCTGCCAACATAGGAGTCTTACAAAACAGGTGGTAGCTTAATGCAGGGCAAAAGTAATGCAGAAAGCTCTTTTTGCAATAAGTCACCACCTGCTGTCAAGACCCTGGATTCTTTTTAATGGTCTTTTTAAGACAGATTTCACTGCAGATGTGACACATTATGGATTAGAATCACACTGTAAATATGTACAGCACAAAGTTTTAAGGCACACCACATACTAGACTACTGGACACAGGTTGTTGAACCTGTTTATTCCAAGCTTTTCACACATGTACACTGGTGCAAGCCCCTGTGGTCTGTTCAGGATTGGAGAGAGTTCAACTGTACGAGAGCTGATCTAAACTCTACTGGTATTTATGAACAGTTTGGAAGTGGATCAAATGACAGATAAATACTCCAGAGGACAGATATATTTAGACAAATACAGTAAAACCTCTCTATAACGACCATTAGTGTGTTAATTAGTTGGTATTTAGGGCAAGTGACTGCTTAAAGCAAGGTGAAAGTAAAACAGAACACTCCTATAGGAGCATTCTGTTTTACTTTCTACTTGCTTTAAGCAGCCTCCTGCCTTTAACACAAAATATTTGATGTAATTTAGTGGCCGTTATGGAGAGGTTTTACTGTATTGCCTTAACCCTTTTCCTCATGCAAACCCATTTTCACGCATTTGCAGACAGAGTAGAACCAGGTCAGACCGCTCCTATAGGAGCCATCTGAGCAGGGTCTGCTCTGTTTGCTTATTGCATAATGTAGATCTGATTCTACAGTTTCTGCCTGAGCTAAAATGTCCTGTGTTCATATGCCATTTCAAAAAAATAATCTAATTAATATTCATGATGTCATTATTTCTTACATGAATATGCAACAGGTAATGGGTTAACCCTTATCCTTACAAGTGCAGCTCAACTTGCAAACTGCTTAGGTATACCGTCATCTGTATGAGAGAAAGGGTACATTTGAAGAAAATTCTATTTTGAAAAAATATATACAGTAAAACCTATAACGGCCACTTAATTACATCAAGTATTTTGTGTTAAAGGCAGGTGGTTGCTTAAAGCAAGGTGAAAGTAAAACAGAACACTCCTATAGGAGCGTTCCGTTTTACTTTCACCTTGCTTTAAGCAGCTACCTGCCCTAAATACCAGCTAATTAACTCAATTTAGTGGCTGTTATAGAGAGGTTTTACTGTAGTTGACAAATTGTAAGGCAACAATTATTTAGATGACATTGAGGTTTAGTATATGAGCCCAGATGTTTTGTTTTTCCTGCTTTATCATGCATTTATCTGAGGTCAGAGGACACTTTGTATCAGGTGCTTCACTAATTAACTAACTGTACTTTGTCATTTTTCCCTCCTTCTTTGCTTTCTTCAAATCAAGTTTCATGCAATGTTATTGTTTTGATTTATTGAATATTTGAATCAGTTTCCAAAAGCATCACTTATTCACCATCTCCTTTTTGTTTTCATATAGATTCTTTATTAACCTTTTAAATGCTTCTTTTTCAAAATTGAATGGTCCATGATTGTTTAACGATAAAAGTCCATTTATTATGAGTTATAAGGATTTTGAATAATTATTCTAAACTGTGCAGACTCTAAGCAGAGGGCTCATCACAGAGCCCTGATCTGGATTTACACCGTTTTCAAATGCCAGTATTCTCCGTTCCTGCATTCAAAGGGTTAACACTTTTTGAGCATAAGGTCAAAATGTCAATGACGAGAAATAACAAACAGATGCTGTCCTTTAAAGTTTATGTCTTCTATATTAAGGAATAAATGTTAATGGTATATTAACATGGGAATTTTAGTTGGCAGAAACTGTAGAATCATATCTACATTATTTCATAAAGCAAACAGCAGGTCCTGGTCAGACAGCTCTTACAGGAACCATCTGATTTTTTGGGCCTACTCTTATATTTTTGTTATAGTTCTATATACAGTAAAAAAACAAATTTGTCGACAACATTGTAGTTAGTTCAAACTTTTCTACAAATTTAAAAGAGAATTATATAACTTTTTCAATTTAGGGAAAGTGGTTTCCTTACGCTGTCAGAGCATTTTATGGCTTTTATGTGTTTTCCACTTTTGGAATTTTTCATTTTATTCCCATTTTACGCATTCCAAACTGAACCTTTGTAGATAGTATAGATACCCGTTTCCAATTATGTAAATAAAGTAATGTTTTATAGGTGCACACTTTGTAAAATTAACATTTTACATCTTGTAAAACACATTAACATCATATACATACAGTCTATACCAGATGGTTATGGAAAATAAAATATTTTATAGCAATACCCCCTCTTGTTTGTTATTTTGTCTCATAATCCTAACAGACATTTTTTCAAACCCAGATCCAATTTTACTATATTTAGTACATGTATTTGCATAATTTACACAATCTCCCCTCTCCATGGGTTGGTAAAGCTAAATACATGTAAGTCAGTTTGGCACTATTTCTATAATTTGAAATAGTGTAGACCCAGATTAAAATGCTCCTTAAGGAGAAGTTTGATCTAGGTTTACACTACATGTATTTGCTAGTGTATAAATTAGGTCTACACTATTTTAGCAGAGAATTTGCCTCGACTTGTTCCAGGGGAGATTATTGACTTTTAAGCATGGTCACCCGTCAGTCTGTACCTCTACCCATCCTTCGTATTTAGCTTGTTCATGCTTAATCTCAAATATTGAAAGCTTAATGAAACTTCACATGAGTGATCAGTATCAAGCCTAGTTGTGCATATCATCAGCAAATTCAAGACACTCTATTTTAGGCACTATCATCACCCTTTTATATGCAGTGAAACCCCTCTAAACCAGAATTTTACTAGAGGAGAATTTAGAATTTCAGCATGACGTTCACCCTGCATTAAGCTGTCACCTGTTTTCAGGACCAAAACTGTTAACTCAGTTACTGGATTTCAATGAAATTTTTCAAGAGTGATCAGGGTTGATCCCAAATGAGCAAACCATTGGCACAGTTTGCTTAGGTGATACTTGGTAAAATCAGTGCCCATTTAAGTACTAGTATGGTTGTCAACTCCAAAACTGCTGACCAGATCTCATTGAAACTTCACGACTGATCAGTATCGCGTCTAGTTGTACATATCATTGGCATGCTTTGTTCAAACTGTGTTTGACTGAGTTATTGCCCTTTTATATACTTTTTATTGAGAGACTCACATTTAGCTTTTTGGGGCTACATATCAAAACCTGTTTTCCAAGAGTGATCAGTGTCAAGCCTAGGTGGGCATATTTATGGAGTAAAGGGTCAATTCAGGTTCGTTAAGCCAATATTTCTTATATGAACATTCATTATGTGAAGGAATATGTATGAAGACGGGCATAAATGATACATCATTGTAGCAACTGTATGTAAATATTGTCGGTTTCTATACAGTAAAACCCCTCCAAACTAGTATTTAACCCTTTACTCTATGAATATTCATGTCAGAAATAATGACATTATCAATATTAATTTGCTGATCTTTTTTTAATGCCAACAGACATTTGGGGTCATGGCAGACACTGTAGAATTAGACCTATATTATCTAATAAGCAAACAAACCTAGATCATACATCCTACAGTAGCCATCTGATATGGGTCTACATGTACTCTGTAAAGGCATTAACCCTTTCCCTGTTCTACATTTATTCCAACAAGAGTACCGCATACGGTACATAATATGCCCACTTGCAAACTTTCTCTGATTCAACATGCCTTATAAGTGTTGACATTTTCTAATCTGTGCTTCAGATCTTAATTTCCATATTAAGGTGATACTATTTTTTAAAAAAATGAAGTGAATATCTTATTAAATAAAAAAGTTACAGCTAATCCTCATTTTTGCAGATTTTTGTAAAGTACAACGGCCATAACTCCAAAACAACAAATCAAATGATCCTCAGAATCGACTTAGCTTCAGGTCTTGATGCATTAAACATGTGGATGAAGTTTCATTAATATCTGTCAAACAGTTTTGCCAGAAAACAGCGGACAAACTATTTGCATATATTTGCATTTTTTTTTAAGTAAAAGGGCAATAACTCCGAAACGTAAAAATCAAATAAACCTCAAAATTGACTCAGCATCAGATCTTGATGTATTAAACATTTTTGTGAAGTTTCATTAATATTTCTCAAACAGTTTTCCCAGAAAACAGCGGACAAACTATTTGCATGTATTTGCATTATTTTTTAAGTAAAAGGGCCATAACTCCCAAACGAAAAATCAAATGAACCTCAGAATCGACTCAGCTTCAGATCTTGATGCATTACACATTTGTGTGAAGTCTCATTAATATCTGTCAAACAGTTTTCCCAGAAAACAGCGGACAAACTTTGCATATTTTTTAAGGACAAGGGCCATAACTCTGAAATGAAATATCAAATGAATCTCAGAATCAACTCAGCTTCAGATCTTGATGCATTTAACATTTGTGTGAAGTTTCATTAATATCTGTCAAATATCTCCCAGAAAACAGCGGACAAACAAAATGTTGACGGACGAACGAACGAACGAACGAACGAACGAACGAACGAACGAACGAACGAACAGACGGACGGACAGGGCCACGACAATATACGACCACCTTTATTAGGTGGGCGTATAAAAAGGGAATGAGTTAAAGACATCCATGTTTATTCAGTAACCCTTCACTTGATAGAGATCTTTTGCAAACAGAGAAGACCCAGATCTGACAGCACAATATATCTTTTGTATAAAATTTAAATTGAATCATTTTCATAATGAGTGGAGATATGAATGAATATTCATCAGGTAAAGGGCTAAGCAGCCACTTTGAAGAGGTTCTAATGTAATGGAACCTGCTTGGTGGGGATGTAATAACTGGACAATATTACATAATACATGTACATGTATATATTCACAGCATTATAATAGTACCAATTGTTAACAAAAACAAAATCTAATCTAGGAAAACATCAACAAACATATAAAAGTGTAAATGGATGGACTATATGGTTAATATTCTTTGATAAAACCATGCGAGGGTTTGTCACATAAAATGTGTGGCCAAATAAGATTGATTTTAAAAACAAAACAAAATTGCATTAAATACACAAAAATACTTCACAACAAATAATCTTGTAACCATTTCCTTCATATAAACGTCTTTTCACTCCTTTGCAACAGAGTAGATCCAGATCACATGGCTCCTATAGGAGTCATCTGATCAGGGTCTACTCTGTTTGTTTAAGAAGTAATATAGATATGATTATACAGTTTCTTCCTTCCTCAAAATATTTCTGAGTATATGTGCCATTATAAAAAATAATCTAATTAATATGCATGATGTAATTATTTCACAACTATTGGGAAAGGGCTAAACACGTATATGCAGAAAAGGCATAAAGCAGCATAAATGCATACAGATTTTGAAAACCGAACCCAGATTAGATTACCGGTACATCATTTGGCATCCACTTAATATCATATGAATAATACAGCACACTGCAAACATTCTAAATATGTACCCATAATGTATTGTCTATCAAAAAGAGATACCTGATAGAGATGCATTTTTACACACCTGCAAACAGAGCAGACCAGATCAGACAGCTCTGTATGAGATGTCTGATCAGGATCTTCTCTATTTGTTTATGAAATAATATACAATGTAGTTCTAATTCTATCATTTCTGCAATGGTCACTAATCCCCTTGTTCATTACGCCATTATAAAAAAATAAGCTAATTAATATTTATGGAGTCATTATTGCCGACATGATTATTCGGTTAAAGGGTTAATATCTTATATAATCTCATATTAAAGTATAACTCTATGGCAATTTTGTACAACGTTTTGTTATATGTACTAGAGAACCTCAAAATGACTACTTCATGAAAAATTATTAGTGTCCGTTAAAGAAGGTGGTTGCTTAAAACAGGAGCTTTCTGCATGACTTTCATCCTGCATTCAGCAACCACCTGTGTATAAGACCTGGAAATAGACACTGATTGAGTGGTCATTGTAGAGAGGTACTGTTCTATGAAAATATTTAAACACTTTTATCTGCTTATTTCAGGTGGAGCAATCTCCTTTGTAAACATAAGCACACTTCTACTTGTACATATGTATATGGTTTATGAGTATTTTTGTTCAATGCGAAATAGAAAATTTTCTTTTGAATTTGAGTGAAAATGAAGAACATAGAAATGAGCTCAACATTACAAAATCCATGCAGTGTAGACCAAGACCAGCTGCAGGAATACAAATGTGCTATGATGATCCTTTACTTGACTGACGTTTTACACCATTGCAAACTAAGTAGACCCAGATCACACAGCTCCTGTTTGCTTATATAACAATGATCTGATTCTCTACTTACTGCCATGGCAATTACTTTCCTCATTTTAAATCTTGATACAAGAATTAAATAAATTTGATACTACAGTAGAACCTCTCTATAACGGCCACTAAATTACATCAAATATTTTGTGTTAAAGGCAGGTGGCTGCTTAAAGCAAGGTGAAAGTAAAACAGAATGCTCCTATAGGAGTGTTCTGTTTTACTTTCACCTTGCTTTAAGTAACCACCTGTCCTAAACACCAACTAATCAACTCAATTTAGTGGTCATTATAGAGAGATTTTACTGTAGTTGTAAAATGGTTGACTCCCGGTGAAGTCTTGCATAAATGTTCATCAAGTAATGAGATAAAGGATAACACTATTTGCAGTTGAGAACAAAATGCTATCCAGTAGAACCTGTCTTAAATGGCCACTCATTTATTGAACATAGAAGTCTTAAAAAGGCAGGTGGCTGCTTAACACATTATCCCCTAGTGACGCATTTTTGCGCATCTATAAAAGTTACTTTATGAAACCATTGTGATAAATAGAGCATTTGCTCCTATAGGAGCAAATGCTCTATTTATCACAATGGTTTCAAACTACAAAATTCTAAATTTTTCCTTTCCCCTTGTTAATGCTCCTTTCCGGTAGATACATTCAAAGAGGTTGGGTCTAAAAATAGCCTCGGAGAGAATGAGTTAATACAGGGCAACAGTAAAACAGAAATATCCTGTAGGAGCTTTCTGCATTGCTTTTGACCTGTATTAATCTACCACCTGCCTTACAGACCAATAATTAGACCTCTTTTTTAATGGCCGCTTAAGACAGGTTTACTGTAGTTGCTTGTGAGCTGATTAATTTTAGATGACACCTTTGAAATACAGCAGCTAATTAGGACATACACCGTTTTCAATATAATTATAAGGTTGGTTTTCTGTTTCTAGTAGGGGCAAATATACACATTGTAAAATGATATTAAAGCACAATATGTAAATTGTATGTCCTGTCACTTGCACTATTTCAATCTTGATTCTCATGATATTTTGGTGAAACCATTGTCTCTTTCTTGGGGTGAAGATGGTGGAAATATAGGGTCTATTGCTAACTGTACTATGCCCTTGGCTAGCGTAGGCAACAGCAGTCTGCAAGAGGAAGAGATTGAATACCATGAAAACACTATAAAATCAACACAGTCAATCCTTTGGATGCTTAATATTCAAAGTGGAATGGCCTATCAGTTTTTAACAATAGAGTCCATTCAGTATGAAAGGCTAAACTTCGTGAGAGGATTCTGAATGACAGTGTAGACTCTGGTCAGAGGATTCCTATACAAGCCATCTGATTTGGATCTACACTGTTTGCCAAACACTGATCCTGTAGAGTCTCTCTAATCTGTGTCTACACTGTTAGGCAATGCCAGTGCACTCGTTTTCTGCATTCAGATGGTTAACTCCACAGGGGGCCATTTCGTGGGTCTACATGGTCTAAAAGGTAAAAAAAAAAGATTGGGTCGATTTAGAGTTATATTGTATATAATATAACACTAAATCCACCCAATCCTTTTTTTACCTTTTAGACCATGTAGACCCACGAAATGGCCCCCTGTGGTTAACTCATAGCATCTAGCTCTGTTTGTACATAATCGTATACAGAATATTGGTAAAGAAATATAGTAAAACCTCCCTAATCATTATCAGTCTTGAAGACAAGTAACAGCTTAATGCAGGGTGAACGACATACAGAAAGCTCCTCTGGCTATCCGATAAGACAAGGATAAAATTTAACTGCCCACTATTTCTAAAATCTCTGTGATAAAGATTCATCTAAATATAGTTTGACAAGTAGGGCTATCATCACTGCGTGTGACCTTGACTTTGAGTCTTGAAACACACCATCGCAAAAACCCTTTACAATTCAGTTAAAACCTTTTCGTGCAAACAGAGTAGACCCAGATCAGATGGCTCCTACTGGAGCTATCTGATCAGGATCTGCTCTGTTTGCTATTGATACATGATTATAATTCTACAATTTCTGCCATAATAAAAAATTCCTTTGTTCAGTAGCCTTTATAAACCTTCAATCAAAGAACAATCATGCACAAACAGTTTACTGCAAAACAATCTGATGGATTTCACAAATGATTTATTTTATTAACACTTTGCACACAAGGACGAATTTGTGATTATATATGCAAACAGGTTGCATCTCATTCGGACCTAAACTGACACTCTGACTACATTTTTTTAACCCTTTCCTCCATAAATACGCCTTTCTACGCTTCTGTAAAAGTCACCTGTTGAAACCATTGTGATAATATTTATCACAATGGTTTCAAATTACAAAATTCTAAAAATTTCCCGTTCTCTAGTTAGTGCTCCTTTTCGGTAGATTTATTCAAAGAGATTGGGTCTAAAAATAGCCTATGGAGTAAAGTAAAGTACCTAGTTATAGTCTACTTTCAGTCCGAATGACCGCTCAGCCGACTGTACATTTACTCCCCTGGTCATTGTGTCATTGGCTTACAATATTGAGCACTGCTAACATATGGCGCAATCATGCAGCCGCAGTACCGGCGAGTGACCCTCACAGGTACCCATTTTAACCCCTGGGTGGAGAGGATGTGCGGGTGGGAGACACGGAAAAGCGTCTCTGAAATTTCCGGGTGGGACCGGGATTTGAACCCCGGACCTCCGGACTGATAGTAAGCGCGTTACCACTAGACTATCGCCACCTAAAGGGTTAAAGAAAAACTAGACTGTCGCAGGACAGCAAAGCTCGCCTATTGTAGACCTTGTCTACAAAGATGAAGTCCAAAATATTTTTCTATTTTAAATGAATTACATCAATGTTAAACCTACTGGCAAACTCTATTCCAAATACCAGCTACCTATAACCTTGAGATTTCAGCCCAAAAAGCTAAGTCCAAAACAGGTAAAATTTGGACTAAAATTCAATTTTATTTTAAATTTTAACTACACTACATCAATGTTCAACACACACGGAACCTCCATTCCAAATATCAGCTTTGTAGGGCAAATATTTCATGTAGTATTAGTGCATTTCAACACTTACCCCAAAACTTTAACCTTCCTATTTCAGCCCAAAAAACTAAGTCCAAAACAGGTGAAATTTTGACTAAAATTCAGTTTTATTTTAAATTTTAACTAAACTACATCAATGTTCAGCACACCGGGAACCTCCATTTCAAGTATCAGCTTCCTACAGCAAATATTACATATAGTATTAGTGCATTTCAACACTTACCCCAAAACTTTAAGCTTGAGATTTCAGCCCAAAAAGCTAAGTCCAAAACAGGTGAAATTTTGACTAAAATTCAATTTTATTTTTAATTTTAACTACACTACATCAATGTTCAACACACAGGAAACCTCCATTCCAAATATCAGCTTTCTAGGGCAAATATTTCATGTAGAATTAGTGCATTTCAACACTTACCCCAAAACTTTAACCTTCCTATTTCAGCCCAAAAAGCTATGTCCAAAACAGGTGAAATTTTGACTAAAATTCAGTTTTATTTTAATTTTTAACTACAGTACATCAATGTTCAACACACCGGGAACCTCCATTTCAAGTATCAGCTTCCTAGGGCAAATATTTCATGTAGTATTAGTGCATTTCAACACTTACCCCAAAACTTTTACCTTAAGATTTCAGCCCAAAAAGCTAAGTCCAAAACAGGTGAAATTTTGACTAAAATTCAGTTTTATTTTAAATTTTAACTACACTACATCAATGTTCAACACACCGGGAACCTCCAATTCACGTATCAGCTTCCTAAGGAAAATATTTCATGTAGTATTAGTGCATTTCAACACTTACCCCAAAACTTTAACCAAAAGCAAAAGCCAACACCGACGCAGACGCCGATGTCGACTCCTACGCCGACGCCGGGGTGATTCCATAAGTCCCCCTATTCTTCAAATAGGCGAGCTAATAAAGATAAATCAATTTTGGTTTTGGTTGGGTTTAGTTTTCATCGGGTTTTACGTTGTTTTAACAGTATTAACAGTTTTGATACTGTAGCAAACGAAAGTGTTTGGAATCAACAAATACCCTAAGTATTGAGACAGACAAACTTAGGCAAATGGTGAAGATCCAGATCAAACTGCTCTTGAAGCAGGCATTTGATCTCAGTGTTTACTATTTGCTACTATGTCGGTCTAATTCAAAGTTATCAAAGTGGTGCCAAAATTACTTATTCAGCTTAACCCTTTCCTGCATAAATAGGCCTTTATATGCCTCTATAATAGTCACTTCTTGAAACCACAATGGAGCAAATGCTCTATTTATCACAATGGTTTCTATACAACACAATTATAACATTTTCCTTTTCACTAATAAATGCTCCTTTTCGGTAGATCAATTCAAAGAGGTTGGATCTAAAAATAGCCTATGGAGGAAAGAGTTAACAAACCAGTGCAAAGGGAAGATTGGATGTCTAGTATTTAGGGTAATTAGGGTAGCACTTATCTCTAGCCCTTACTCTGCACAGGCTGGTGCTCCGTTGATCTCTATGAGCCAGACCTGCTGGTTCTCATCAAGCAAGAAGTCAAATCCAAATAACTGGAAACACAGGTAGCCCAGACCATTGGTGTTAATTTTCTGCAATACATACAATCACATAAAACATTATTGTCACATCACAATACCTTAATTACCGTTCAGAATTCGGGCTGACAAACATAAGCATCAAATGCAGACCTAGGTCAAACTGCTCAGGAAGGAGCAATTTGATCAGGTTCTTCACTATTTGCTTCTTATTGAGTCAAATTCACAGTTTTTAAAATGTTGCAAATTTGAATTATTCAGCTTCTCATCCAGATCCAAGCTGTTTGACACACTGTCAGCTGTTTCTCAAAAGTTTGATCATTTTGGAAGAAGTCGAAGGGTTATATACATGTAATATTTATTTAAAATAATTTTTTTGAGCATGTTACCTCTTTGACCAACAAAAAACATCTTTTGACAATATCTTTTATTTGCGGTAAAATGGAGGTTTCCATGGAGGTTCCTGTTGTCTCCATAAGGTACCTGGAAAAATAAAAATAACTATTTATTAACAAATTTGTGATTATCTACGCAAAAAACAGTTTGGATACAGATGAGATGCTGAGTTTGGATACAGATGAGATGCTGAGTAACTTGAAGTCTGATTAAGAGCCAAACTGTATGACACTCCAGTTACATTTCTGAAGAGAAATACAGCCCAAACAATTCAGAATTACTTAACATGAATACAGTTTAACCCAATCCTCCATGAATATTCAAGTAAGAAATAATTACATTATGAATATTAATTAGATTAAGTTTTATAATTGCACATGAACACAATGAAATTTTGGCAATTGTAGAAACTGTAGAATTAGATGTATATTATTCAATAAGCAAACAGTGCAGACCTTGATTAGAGGACTTCTATAGGAGCTTCTGTTCTGGGTCTACTCTGTTTGCAAAGGCATTATGGAGTAAAGGGTTAAATCTTTACCTGATAGAGACGTCTAATGGCGCCTTTGCAAACACAGTAGACCCAGACCAGACAGCTCCAGTTGGATTAGCATGGTCTGGATCTGGATCCAGTTTGCTTATGAAATAACATAGATCTGATTCTTCAGTTTCTGCCATGGTCAAAAGTTCCCTTGTACGCAATGCCATTATAAAAATGCAGCTAATTAACTCATTCCCTCCTAGACTATTTTTAGACCCAACCTCTTTGAATAAATCTACCAAAAAGGAGCATTTACTAGAGAAAAGGAAAATTTTAGAATTGTATAGTTGTGAAACCATTGTGATAAATAGAGCATTTGCTCCTAGGGAGCAAATGCTCTATTTATCACAAAGGTTTCAAAGTATGACTTTTCCAGAGGCGCCAAAATGTGTCACTAGGAGGGAATGTGTTAATATTGATACATTCAGTATTACTTACATGAATATTCATTAGGCAAACCTAAGAAAGAAAATCATGTAAATAACTATCTACATGTACATGTAGTTTCCATGTTGTTGATGTTAGGATATTACATACATGTACATCGGATAATGCTTAAATAATGTCAACTCCTGTCCCCATATTTATTGTATATTAAAATTAACCCATTGAATCATGAATATTCAAAGTGGAATCGCCCATCAGTGTTAAGCTTCATGTATATATCTGATACAGTATGAAATGCTTAACCAATTACCTCATAGGCTATTTTTAGATACAACCTCTTTGAATAAATCTACCGAAAAGGAGCATTAACTATAGAAAAGAAAAATTTTTAGAATGTTTTAGTTTGAAACCATTGTGATAAATAGAGCATTTGCTCCTATAGGAGCAAATACTCTATTTATCACAATGGTTTCAATAGGTGACTTTTGCAGAGGCATCAAAAGGCGTCAATATGAGGGAATGGGTTAAATTTGTAAAGGGATTGTAAATAACAAACAGTGCAGAACCCACATTCAAAGGGTAAAGACTAGTTTTATTGAACACAGATCTGGTGTAGAGACCTGTTTGGAATCCTAAAAAGTTATATACATGGATGTGTACTTTCAATAAACTGACAAAAAGGGATTCTTTTGTTACCTGTTGAATTCGTCAAAGAACATTTCATTGCCCTCCTCATATCTACCGAAGTTTGAGGACAAGTCTTTCTGCAGGCAGTGGTTGGTCAGATGACTGATGATGTTGGCAAGGTCTTCCGGGTTGTAGGCTTCTGACGCTGTCCGCAGTACACCTTCCCGAAACAAGTAAACATTGTAGTTGGCATCAAGCAGCACCCAGCATCTACTCAGAAAAATTAAGTATGGTAGAGTTAATCCTTTACCTGATGATTATTTATGTAAGAATTAATGACATCATGAATATTCAATAGCAGAATTTCCATAATGGCATAATTATGAACACAGGAACTTTTGCCAATGACAGAAGCTCTAGAATCAGATCTATATAATTTCATAAAAAACAGAGCAAACCCTGATCAGGCAGATCCTATTGGAGCTGTCTGATCTGGGTTTACTCTGTTTGCATTTAGGCTTGGCTTGAAAAGGTGTTTCTATCAAAAACCTGCTAAATAAAACAATCTTTATCATGTACAGTCAATCCTCTTTGAATCACACACTCAACAGAAGTCTTAATTGTTTTGTTAAAACAGCTGTTTGTGTTCAATGCAGGATCAAGTAATGCAGGAAGATCCTAAAGGAGCTTTTTGCATTACTCCAGTGCTGCATTTAGCAAATAAGTTTACATGTATAGTAAAAATAAGTAGATGTTTTGACCTTTTACCTGATACAATTATTTTTGCATGTGTTTAAAAATAGAATAGACCTAGAGACTGCAGGAGCATGAAATAATATACATGTACATGTAAATCTGACTAAATAGTTTCTGCCATGGTCTAATATTTCTCTTGTTCCCAATGCCATTTTATCCAGTCACCAGGCTTCTCTAGTGACATAATAAAGGGGGTGCAAATAAACTTAGGTTTATTAGGTTACTTCCGGTAGTAGAAGGTTTATTAGGTTAGTAGATAGGCGGAACGATTCTATAACCATGGAACTATTTTAATTTTCTGTAAATATGCATGAACATGTTGAAGGAATAGATCTAACAGAAAATTCACCAGTATAATTATTCAAAGAAGAAAAAATAAGAAAAAAAAAAAATGGCTATAGCTGGATTCGAACCCGTGCCTGATTCTACAAAAGCCAAAATCTAATCTCTCTAGAGACGTCGTGCTTACCGATTACGCCATTGAGGCCACATACAAACTGATGTTGATTCATCAGTTTTATTAATTTAAATCACCGCTGGCGAAACGCGTTTTTGATAAAAAATCAAGTCAGGGAGCAAAGATTTACAGATAAATAGTAAATGTTTTCTTTTCACTCTCATAATAATTTGATTGATAAGCTCTTACAAGGGCAGTGATTGTCATAAAGCTAAATATAGGCTGTTCAGTTCCATCGATTTATGAGTGACGTTAGCCCTATCTAAAAATAGAAACCGAGATGACGGGAGAATATTATCATGTCTGTTTGAATTAACATATTGACTCTCAATTCAAATGATCTTATTTTTCAAATTCAACCACGTTTTCCCCTCTTGTAATGTAAGTATCGAAACCATTTTCCTCTGCGGTAGCTCATTATTTACGTCTCTAGAATGGAAATGAAAAGGGAGGTCCGTTGATCGAAAAACCGCATTTTCAATGCAAATTATTTCAATATTCGTATGTTTTATGAGTCTATGAAAAAAGATATAACTAAATTGACTGGATAAATAGAATAATAGGTTAGTGCCGTAGATGGGACGCCTTTATCCGACTCGGAGAGAAAACAGTTGAGGTGAGGCTTACGTTTTCTCCCCTCGTCGGATAAAGCGTCCCATCTACGGCACTAACCTATTATTCTCTACATACAAATGTTTGTTTGTGTTGATAAACGTCCGTTTCTGCTCACTATGGGCTAATTGGACGCCCCAGAGAGAGGGGAGAGGATACAGAGAAACCCGGGCGCAATGCCCTACTCTTATTATCGACTGAGTTTCTCTGGTTCTTTTAGATGCCCAGTGTAAAGCACTGATACATCAGACCTTGGTTTATAGCCTCGTCCGAAGGACTTGGTCCGGCGGTGGATCGAACCCGTGACCCCTGGTATTGCAGTCGAGCGCGTTAGCCACACGACCACGTCCGCAGGTTTATTCAAATGTAAACATTCAGCTAATTAATATTATATTCATATAATCATTATCTCTTGCATGAATAATTATCAAGTAAAGTGTTAACCTTCAGTACTCTACTGGCAGATGTGCCAAATGGCCACATTCTCTTATCCCTTTCCCTGTTCTATGTTTATTCCAAATATCAATACCTCCTGAATATTCATTGACAAAATAGTTATAATGAAAAATGGAAGGTGGAACATTGTAGTAATTTTAGAAAGTAAAGAAACAGATCTTTCAAATTCTATTAGCAAAAGAGCAGACCCTGATCAGACAGCTCCTATAGGAGCCATTTGATTTGGGTCTTCCCTGTTTGCAAAGGTGTAGAAAGGCGTTGTAAAAGTTAATATAGTTTATTCACATCGTGATCACTGTCATGAGCTTCTGCTGTAGATATGTAACATTTTACCTTATGTCAAACTTCCTTTGTCCTTTCAGCAAGAATGGGTTGTCTATATACCTCTGTATAACAAATGCTTTATTCTGACTGTCTACAAAGTCGACTAGTTCCCTCACATCTGGTGATATTAGAATTCCATCACCTTGACAGAAAAACAACAAGTCATGGGATGAGAATAACACTGTGGTAACCACAATCTGTTGGGTAACCTTTTCAAGCAGGTCTGATCCAGATGAGATGCCAAGTAACTCCGCATCTCATCAGGATCAAAATTGTTTAACACTTTGATAGTGTTTTTCAATTTAAAACTAGAACTACCACTAAAGGTGATTAATACCCCCACTAGCACATTTGACACAGAGATGGGGTTATAGAAATAAAGCTCCAGACTGCTAAATTTTCATTTGTTAAATTATGAAAAGGGAGATCATTCATTCATGCACAAATCAAAAATCAAAACCTTTATCGCAGGTGCAGAATATCAGATGGTGTTCAACAATACTGCAAAATTTAAAAAAGTTCTGTTGAGGTATGACAGAAAACAATTTCATTTATTAAAACAAGCCAGATTTTGAGAAAAATAACATAGGGCAATAACTCAAAATATACTGAAGACAGAGTTACAAACCTTGTGCACTGCACTTGTGGTCAATGTGATCTATCGGTATATCAAGTTAGAAGTCAATAGCTTTTATACGTTTGAAGTTATGATCCGGACAAACCAGATTTTGACAAATATAACAAAGGACAATAGCTCCAAAAATACTGAAGATAGAGTTATGGATCTTGTGCACTGCACTTGTGGTCAATGTGTTCTATCTGTATATGAAGTCTGAAGTCAATAGCTTATATACTTTGGAAGTTATGATCCGGACAAGCTGGCCGGCCGGACGAACAGACGATCGGACAAACAGACAGACCGACATGGTGACTCCAGTATACTCCCCCAAAACTTCGCTTGTGGGGGTATAAAAAGACAAATCTACTATGACAATTTCAGGTAAACAATTACTTTAATGATCATACATGTTAACCCTTTACTCCATAAATGCCTTTCTACGCCTTTGAAAACAGAGTAGACCCAGATCAGACGGCTCCTGTAGGAGACGTCTGATTAGGGTTTGCTCTATTTTCTTATGATATAATAAAGATATGATTCTAATGTACTTGCATTCTCCATTAACCCTTTTCTCATAGGCGATTTTTAGATCCTACCTCTTTGAATAAATCTACTGAAAAGGAGCATTAATTAGAGAAAAGGAAAATTTCAGAATTGTGTAGTTTTGAAACCATTGTGATAAATTTATCACAATAGTTTCAAAAAATGAAAGTCATTACTTTCGGCTTTAAACCGAAAGTAGGACTTACAAACTGAAAGTAATGACTTTTGCCGATATCAATATCAAGCTTGTAGAGATTTTTAGAAAAGTATTATTTGAAGAAATTGTGAATGCACGATATCCATTCATGCTATCAGACCAGGGCAATGCCTTATAGACCAGTTATATGGTGTTTCGACTTGAATAATAGTGTATGTCTATTTCGAACCTCAGAGTCAACTTGTGTCCTAGAAGGATTAGTTGTCACTTTGGTGACGTGTTGTAAAAGCGTGTTAATATTCTGAGAAAAAATAGATGACTGCTCATCAAAAGTGATGATTTCTTTGATAAATGAGACACAGTTTATGGAAATCCGTGGCCAAATAAGCTTTCAAGGACGATCGCAGTGAACGAACCCATCGATTTTTTAGCAGATTTCTGCCGGAGTTGAATACCGTTTACTTATAATATAGAGAAGGGGTGTGTTCGCAAAAAAAATATTATTTTTTTTGGTTGGGTCAGAAAACTATCTTTTGGTATGTTTTAGATACTTATGACATGTGAGCGAAAAAATATTTGTGATGGAGTGGTTGTTGTTGAGACATAGCATGCAAAGGACACCTGTGATTTGAACAATCTTTGTAGAGGACCATTCGACGATGCTACATACCAAATATCAAAGGTCTAGGCCTTACAGTTTCAGAGAAGAAGATTCTTAAAGATTTTCCTATGCAAAACTGATAAGCCCTTGGGCGGGGCCATTTTTGGTCTGGGGGTCATAATGTGAACAATAATTTGTTCCCCCTAGACACTGATGCTTCTGACAAAATTTAGTTAAAATCAGCGGTTTCAGAGGAGATGTCGTTTGAAAATGTGGCCAGATGCCCGAACGGATCGCGGTCACAATAGCTCATCCTGAGCCTTTGGCTCAAGTCAGTCAAGTGAGCTAAAAACATATTTCAATGAAGTGTGGTATGATACCTTTAGCACCAGATGATATTTTGGCAATCCATACAAGCTGCTTTCGTGCTTCTGCTGAGAACTTTGCATCTGATTCAAACAATTCTTCACGATCATCAGGTTTTGGAGTGTGCATCGTTACAATATGGTTGCGAAGGCTAGTCTGTCGGACATTCTTTGGCATAATGTTATATGACAGTGGGAGCCACTTAGGGTAACTGTACTTTACAACCTTACAGTATTCTTTGAAAACTCTGCAGATATAAAACAACATACAGTAAAACCTCTCTATAAGGGCCACTAAAGTGTTTTAATTAGTTGGTATTTAAGGCAGGTGGCTGCTTAAAGCAAGGTAAGAGTAAAACAGAACGCTCCTATAGGAGCATTCTGTTTTACTTTCACCTTGCTTTAAGCAGCCACCTGCCTTTAACACAAAATACTTGATGTAATTTAGTGGCCGTTATAGAGAGGGTTTACTATAAATATAAATGACTGAACTATAAATATGCATGCCAAAAGGAAATGGATGCATTCACTTACATGTGACTGTGTAACTATATCCAGGGCTATAACACTAGTATTACTGAGTGTTTCTAAAAATCATGCCTAGTGCCTATAAATCATTTTGACAATAAGTATGAAATCATGCTTCAGCTCCAAACTTGTCAGATTTTAATGCTGGAAGTATCACTTCAGGCTATATATTCACAAAATGGTATAAACTTTATAAACTTTAGTTAAAATATGAGAAAGAAATTGTACTCAGACTTAAAAAGTTTAATAGGCACCATGGCACATTCCAATCATGCATAACTCAACAACCCAAAGTCTTTGACCTTGAGTCATGAAACTTTATAGAAGGGTTGATCACTGTCTTAACTTGTGCACCTTAGGTATGGTTATCATATGCATTCATTAACCCATTCCCTCATATATTGACGTCTTTTGACGCCTTTGTAAAAGTCACTTTTTGAAACTGTTGTGATAAATACAGCATTTATTATCACAATGGTTTCACAACTATATACATTTTTTCCCCCTTCTAGATAATGCTCCTTTTCGATAGATTTATTCAAAGAGGTTGGGTCTAAAGATGACCTATGATGGGAATGGGTTAAAGAGTCTTGTCATACACACAAGTGTGGTGTCTGTGTCCTATGGACAAACAAAATTTCATAAGTGGAACCTTTGCTGACAAACTAGGTGTGCTCCTGTACTAGCATTAACCCATTCCTCCATAAATACGCCTTTCTATGCCTCTGTAGAAATCACCTGTTGAAACCATTGTGATAAATAGAACATTTGCTCCTACAAAATTCTAAAATTTGCCTTTTCTCTAGTTAATGCTCCTTTTCAGTAGATTAATTCAATGTGGCTGGATCTAAAAATAGCCTATGAGGGAAAGGGTTAAGTGACTTGACTGGTATTGACATGTATAATAATCCAAACAGGTGAAAACTAGGATTTAAAATTGAAAACACTCCTATGGATTTCTAATTTTTTATTTATCTGATAGAGACGTCGTTTCACACTTTTGCAAACAGAGTAGCCACAGATCAGACAATTCCTGATGCAACTGTCTGATTGGGGTCTGCTCTGTTTTATATACATGTAGATCTGACTCTGCAAAGCCAAAAAACTATGTTCTTATATCATTTTAAAAGTTCAGCTAATAAATACTCAGGGTTGTCATTATTACATACATGAACATTTATGAGACAAAGGATTAAATACACATATACACAACACATTTACAGATAATCTTGTTGTTGCAGTTATATTTCAATATTAAAAGTGTTAACCCTTTACTCCAAGAATATTCATGTTAGAAATGATGACATCATGAATATTTATTAGATTAAGATGGCATATTAACAGATGAAATCTTTGCCAATGCTGAAAACATAAGATCAGATCTATAATATCCCATAAGCAAACACAGCAGACCCTGATTAGACGGCTCCTATAGGAGCTGTTTGATCTGGGTCTTCTCCATTTGCAAAGGTGTAGAATGGAGCATTAATGGAGAAAATTATTAAGTTGAATGTAAAGTGTGTCATTCAAATGCTAGTTTATTTAACTGTATTATGATGTTGATTGTAGTACAGCAGATGGTAAAATATTTATTTGTATTTATGTGTAATATTGTTTGTTTCAACTGAACATCAAGTGAATTTTGTGTGCTAGAAGCATCAAGTAGCAACTGTTTCAATTTTCAAGTTACAGTAAAACTCCTCTAAACTGGAATTCTAGTTGAGAAGAATTTAGATATTTTTAGGCATGGTGGTTGCTTAAAGCAGGATGAAAGTAGAGAGCTCCTCTGATTCACTCTGCATTAAGCTGCCACCTTTCTCCAACATTGATATTTATACTAAATTGAACGTCCGGTTTGGAGAGGTTTTACTGTCACCTTTACATCACTTTCTTTTCTTTTCCCGAATGAGATATATATATAGTTACATGGGTCCAGATTGCAAAGGTCATCAATAATTTACTCACAAGGAAAGAGTTAACCCTTTCCTCCATAAATACACCTTCCTACGCCTCTGCAAAAATCACCTATTGAAACCATTGTGATAAATAGAGCATTTGCTCCTATAGGAGCAAATGCTCTATTTATCACAAGGGTTTCAAACTACAAAATTCTTAAAATTTTCCTTTTCTCTAGTTAATGCTCCTTTTCGGTACATTTATTCAAAGAGGTTGGATCTAAAGGTAGCCTATGAAGTAATGGGTCAACTCTTCTCCTGCTGTAAAAATGCTACCTGCTTAAACTCTTATCTGTTACAACATTTACTTTAATTCTGACTCAATCACACATTTGAGAAACCTTTGACTGAGTGGCAAACAGCTTTGATCCTGCTAAGACACTGAGTTACTTGGCATTTCATCTGGATCCAATCTGTTTCAAAAAGCCTTTATGGTCGTGCTTAGTTGGATCAGGGTTAATTTATACATGATAATTAATTTTACTGATATATGTTTATATTAAATAATAGACCACCAGAAATATGGCACTTGTATGATGCCAGAAGATTACCTCACTAGAGCTGTTTTTCTGCACAAAACATCTGAACCTCTGTAGTAATTAACTAGCTGTAATCTGCCTGGATCATGACCTGGGGAAAGAAAAGTTTTATAAATGAAAATAAATCACCCATTTGTGTGGATTATACTTAATTAACTTTAATATACTATTAAGTATCTTTATATCATTAAAGTTAAAATGATCAAAAGAGGTTGGCAAGTTTCACCCCTTTACTCCATAAATATGCCTAAATCTACACCTTTGCAAACTGAGTAGACCCAGATCAGAATCTCCTGTAGGGGTCATCTGATCAGGGTCAGCTCTGTTTGCTTATGATATATAATATTACAAAGGCTTAGAAAGGAGTATTTATGGAGTAAAGGGTAAAAACTCTTTCAGACTGCAGCATGATCATGGTGAAAAAGGTCACACATATTTGTAGAAAATGTCAATCAAGAGCATCCCTATTCATTAACCTTCAGTACTCTACTGAAAAATAAGTAAATTAATTTGCAAACAGTTTGGATACAGATAAGATGCCCTGAACTTGGCCGCATTAGAATCCAAACTGTTTGACACTTTGACATTTGTGAAATTATGGAACGCCTTTATTTTGCCGGTCCCCAGAAAAATACGGGAAAATAAGGTATATTTACTATATTTATAAGAGAAATCGAGTGAGAGACCGATTAAGTTGTCTAATAAGGAGTTTTAGGCTACTTTGACCTCAAAATTGGATTCTGCACACTTTTTATGGTTATAGGTACATTTTTGGGGGCTATTTACAACGAACAGACTTTCGATTGTAGCGAATCCAAGATGACGTCATTTGTTTACTCGAGCAAACCAACCAAATGACATCACCGCACTTGCGCAGAAAAGTAATTTCCAGGGACCGGCAAAGTAAAGGCAACCCGAAATTATATCAACATGATTCTACGTACAATTTATGTCAAAGCAAAATCTTCCTGTGTTCATGTGGAATATTACATGTATCATCAAAATCAGCTTATAAGTTATATATATATTCATGTTGTCATTATTAATTACATGGATATTCATGAGGAGAGGGTTAAATCAAAACCAGAACCAATAAACCCATTGTGACACAGTCTGCACAGTCTGCACAAAGGGGGTCGAATTGTATTAGGACCGAATTGAGACTGTACGAATCTTACTATTTACACGGGCCATCTTTGAATTATTTTCAAACAACCCAATCATTGTTCAAATCATTAATTTCTAACCAAGTCTCCCGAATGGAAGTTTGTTTCTTTCACCAAACATGAGGCAAAACGAGGAAGAATTTGGCGACAGCTTCCTCCATTCCGATCGCTCCTCTAACAGATATTTGGCAACAGCTGCATACACTGAACTGTTTGCATCACGTCGGACGAAGCCATATTGCTCCATTTTGCATAAACGCAAAATATTCCGACGGAATATTTTACGTTACTTGCTCTATGAAGTTAATGATTTTCATTTTCGTTTCAGGGTTGTTTACAAAAAGCCGAGGAATTCCGAATGATCGGGAATCAGATTCGCTTCTTATTTCGAACGTACCTGGCCGTCATTGGATGAAAACGACTGCTCAACGACAACGACTGTCGATATTAATTTTAATCAGTGTAAACCACTAAGTTCAACGCCATGGCATCTAAAAAAGACTTGACTAATGTCGATTTATATGGAATCCTGGGAGTCAGTGAGGATGCAACAGAAAAGGAGGTAACTTTAGTCCGGTTTTGTGAAACTATGTTTCGGACCACAGTTTGTTCGTACCAATTGTTATTTGCACAATAAAGATGACTTGAAAGTCACTATTACTAATCTTATAATTTCCCCTTCAGTCTTATAACTTGAACTTTGACTTCAAGTTTCAAGTCAATCTAAACCTGTAACCTGCGTTCTTACAAAAACATTTGCCTGATGGTCCATCATATTCTCATCAATGAGTTTAGTATCATCAATGAGCTGTTAAGTAGTGTATTTATCTACTTTATTTTGAGTCGGTGTTACTGTAACACCGACTCTAAATTTATTTAAGACACAGCATGCATGCTAATTTTGTGATGGTTGCCGTCTGCGGGGGATATCGTCAAAACGGAAAGTAGTTTGATATCACCATTTAGAGTACACATGTGTGGACAAAAAAGCTATATTCGCTAGTCAAGGGAAAGCGACTAGACAACAGCAGCATCTCACCCTTGAAGTCCAGAGGAGTCGCACACAGCAGTACAGCCACCACGGCATCCATTCTCAATGACCAATTCAGTATTTTTTTCACCCATGAAGACCTGTCAGACGTACATTCCGTCCCTAGGAGACAGCCCCCATCCAGTCATTCACAGCTTCAGCATTGAAGAAGAGGGCATCCGGAAATTACTAGAGGACCTAGACACACACAAGGCCACAGGACCAGATAGTATCCCAACCAAGTTCCTGAAAGACTATCAAAAGATCTGGCACGCTCTCTGACCCTCATCTACTGGACAGATTCCAACAGTGGAATGTGACTGGTTAATGGATTTCAACCCAAAAAAGTATTAGGCAGTTCGTATAACTAGGAAGAGAAACCCCATCAGGAAATCCTACTTCATCGATGGCAGTGAACTCCAAGTTGTATAGGGAGGCAGGTACCTTGGCATCTACCTTGATGAAAAACTGACAATGAATATACACGACGCTATGACTGCTAAGAAAGCGAAGATTCAACAACAGCCTTGCCTTCCTCAGGAGAAACCTGACTATCTGCCTTCAAGAGATTAAGGCCCAGTGTTACCAAACCCTTGTCAGGCCTGTCCTTGAGTATACTAACTCTGCCTGGGACCCACACACCAGGACTAACGTATCACAGCTGGACGCCGTACAAGCCGGATGATTGCCAATATTTGCTGGCAGCTCCTTGACGAATGCTGCTCCAATGCCAAACTTGTTATCATGTATCGCATTGTCCACGGCCTCATCGACATCCTAGCCAAAAATTTCTTCCACCCATCCTCACAAAACACACGGGGCCACACAGCCTACATGTCTAATGCTTTCCTTCTGTTGGACTGATGTCTACTTAGACTCTTTTTCCCCCTCTGCCATCCATTTGTGGAACCAACTGCCAGAGCAGGCTACAATGGTAAGGCTTTCAGGAGGGCACTAGTCTCACCATACTAGTCAGAAACCTTTGGTTTTATCTGCAGTGTATTTAGATGAGTGCCACAAACACTTCTTTGTACAGTTCACCTTGTATGATATTTCCCCAGAGCGGGACCAGTACAATATAGGAAGAAGAAGAACTGCTGTCAAGACGGCATGCTACTTGTGTGATGGTTGCTGCCTGTTTGAATATCGTCTAAACCGAAAGTAGCTCGATATCACTGTTATTATATTGTCATATACATGTATCCTCAAATATAAAAGACATCATGGTATTAAAGGTACAAATTAGAATCATAGCGTCTCAAAAATGAGACACCAACACTTGTCCTACAAATTTCTGAATTTAAATACCGGTACATTTATTTAATTGCTATCATTTCCTTCTTTCAGATTTTGAAATCATACAGAAAACAAGCGTTGAAATGCCATCCAGATAAAAATCCAGATAATCCTAAAGCAGGTTTGTTACATATTCATTGATTATACACATTTAGAAAGGTTTGAAATACACACAGTTCTAAGCATAGATAAAATGCATAAGTTAACCCTTTCCCTCATATATACCTTTTCATGAACATGTATTTGTAAACAGAGAAGACCAGATCAGACGGCTCCTATTATATAGGAGCTGTCTGATCAGGTGTTTTTTTCTGTTTGCTTTTGACATGATACAGATTTAATTCTGCAGTTTTTGTCAAAGCAAAAAGTTTCTTTGAAAAGTTTACATTAATATAAAAAGGCAGTTAATAGATATTCATGACGTTACTTTTGACAACTTTTTTGAATCCGCTCAACAAAACAATTCTAAAGAGATGTGTCAACATAGGATTTGGTGGAAATATACCCCTTTATTAATGGTTCTGATGTCACAATACATGTAGAATGTCTGCCAGATTTATACCGCAGGAAATGCTCTGTTTGCTCTAATATTTCTCAGGAAACAAATGCTAATTTTACAGTACAGTAAATCCCGCTAATGCAACCACCTAAAAAAGGTATAATTCTGGGTGCTAGATGCAGGTGGTAGCTTAATGCAGGACAAAAGTAATGCAGAAAACTCCTCTTCTGCATTACTTTTGTCCTGTATTAAGCTATCACCTGCTTATACAGACATACATGCTACATGTAATTCATTAAGTGGTCGCATTAAAGGGGTTCTACTGTATTAAATTTTGCTTTTCATTGATTTTGAAGAGTTCACTGTTTGGATATCTATCTCTATCACAGTGCTCATCTGTTGATAAATTGCATGTTGTGTTGTCCTTGATAAGGTGATACTATGTGTGGATTAATATGGCTTAACACATTCCTCCATGGGCTATTTTTAGATACAGCCTTTTTGCATAAATCTACCGAAAAGGAGCATTAACTAGAGAAAAGGAAACTTTTAGAATTCTGTAGTTTTAAAACCTTTAGGAGCAAATGCTGTATTTATCACAATGGTTTTGTAAAGTGACTTTTACAGAGGCGTAGAAATGCGTATTTATGGAGGAAAGGGTTAATTAACACTACTTTCAGAGTCTGAGAGCAAGGAATGGATTTGTTTTTAGCAGATTTTTAACACTGATGATTGATTTGTATGCTAATATGCATTTTTTTCTTTTATTTGATAGATGCACATTTTAACCCTTTTCTCCATAAATAAGCCTTTCTACGCCTTTGCAATCAGAATAGACGCAGATCAGATGGCTCCTGTACGGGCTGTCTGATCAGGGTCTGGTCTGTTTGCAGATGAAATAATATAGATATGATTCTACAGTTTCTGCAATGGTAAAATTGTGTCCATGTGAATTTGTAATAATTAATTAATATGATTAATATTCATGATGTCATCATTTCTTACATACATATTCATGGAGTAAAGGGTTTATGTCTTTGCCTTTGAAAACAGAGTAGACCGAGATCAGACGGCTCCTGCAATGAGCAAACGCCTGCTTTTAAAATCGGTAAATGTTATTTTTTTGACTGTAGCTATACAGAGATTACACTGTATTTTACAGCGGAGCAGTTTCACCAGCTGACAGAGGCACTAGAGATCCTCACAGATGCTGCTGCAAGGGTATGAGTAATCGTTTTGATAATCAGTCATTGCCTCTCAATGAGAATCTATGAGAAACTTTTCCAAATTTCTCAGCCAAACTAGGAGATAATGTGTTAAAATATGGTAACGCCTCTCTAAAGTAATGACTCAAAAGATGTTTAATTCTGGACTTTTAACCCTTTCCCAGTTCTATGTATATTCAAAATTTCATTACCTACTGAATTATCATGGACAAAATAGTTATTACAAAATATGTAAGGTGGAATTTTGTAGTCATTTTAGAAACTAAAGAAACAAATCTACAAAATTTCATTTGCAAACAGAGCAGACCTTCACCAGAAGACTCGGATACGATCTACTATGTTTGCTTAACCCATTACCTCATTAGCTATTTTTAGATCCAACCCCTTGGAATAGATATGTCAAAACGGAGCATCTACTAGAGAAAAGGAATCTTTTAGAATTGTGTAGTTTTGAAACCATTGTGACAAATGGAGCATTTGCTCCTATGTAGCAAATGCTCTATTTGTAACAATGATTTCAAAAAGTGACTTTTACAGAGGCCCCAAAAGGCATCAATATGAGGGATGGGTTGATGCAGGGTGAAAGTCATGCAGAAAGCTACCAGGAGTTTTCAGCATGACTGTCACCCTACATTAGGCTGTCACCTGTCTCCAAGACCAATATTTATACTAAATTAAATGTCCAGTTCAGAGGTTTTTTCTGTAAATGATTAAGATACATTAACACTTCCCTACAGTGACTACTCAAAATATGTTTAATTCTGGTCTTTTAAGACAGGTGGTAGCTTAAGGCAGTATAAAAAATTGCAGAAAGCTCCAATATGAGCTTTCTGCATTATTTTACCCTGCATTAAGCATCCACCTGTTTTAAAGATTCCTGTGTTGATAAAGTAAGTGGCTGCTATAAAGAGGTACTATTTTCTTTTGTTACTTTTGCAGGCTGCATATGACAAGATTCTGAAAGCAAAGAAAGCTGCAGAGTTAAGAAGAAAACAATACGACTCAAAGAGAAAGAAATTCAAAGATGGTAAGGCGATTAATACAGAGGACTGCTTGAATGTTATTGATTCAATTAACCCTTTACTCCATAGATACACCTTTTAATGCCATTACAAACAGAGTAGACCCAGATCAGATCATGGCTCCTGTCTGATCATGGTCTGCTCTGTTTGCGTATGAAGTAATATAGATCCAATTCCACAGTATCTTCCTTGGCCAAAACTTCCTGTGTTCATACATTATTGGGAGAGAAACACAATAAGCAGTTTTGCTTTCATTTCCATCGTTTGTTTTGTTTTCCTTTGTGTTTGTACAATATTCATGCAAATATTTACAAATAAAATATGTTTAAACCAAAAATTCAGCAAATAGATATTTATGATATCATTATTATTTATATGAATAATCATGGAGTGAATGGCTATAATGCAATGAAAGACAGAGCTGTACATATTAACCCTTCGCTTGCTGAATATTAAAATACATATCTCCTTCTTTACCCATGCCCTGTTGTATAATTACATATATCTGCACTGGGTACAAGTATTTCACTGTGCAATCACTGCGGTGGAGTGCACTGGTTGCACAATCAACTTGTAAATAGTGCAGACCCTGATGAGACAGCTCCTGCAGGAGCTGTCTCATCTGGGTCTTCACTATTTACAGGTAGGTATATTGACGCGAATAGCAAGCGAAGGGTTAACTCTTTCTCTGTTGCATAATTATGTAAGAAATGATAACATCATGAATGTTTTGTATTGAATTTTTATAATGGCATATGCACACATAATATTTTAGTATTGGTAGAAACTGTAGTCAGATCTATTATACATGTAATTTCATAAGCAAACAGATCAGACCCTGGTCAGGCAGCTCTTACAGGAGTCATCTGATCTGGGTCTACTCTGTTTGCAAATGTATGAAAAAGCGTTTACAATGTATATGAAGGAGAGGGTTAAATTTGGAATTTAATGGTATAAAGGATTGATGACCTCTTCAGTTTCATTTCGAGGGCTTGGTATTAACTAAGTGAAGGAGTTAGAATAGTTTTGCACCAAGCCCTTGATTTGTGCACTGACAATCAGGTATGAACTAAACAGGTAGCCAGGTTTTAGGCCATTTCACAACAAACTATTTTCTGGTTTGAAAATGGAAGACAACATTTTAATTGATTAAAAGAAAATAATTCAATTTGCATGTTGATTGAAGTTGATGCTTTTAAATGATGTAACAGGGTTTCTCAAGTAATGTATTGTGCGGTAAAAACATTCTAAAGTAACTGCTGAATTAATAGAACTTTGTGTGTTAAAAGCAGGTGGTTGCTTAATGCTGGATGAAAGTAATACAGAAGTTCCTGTAAGAGCTTTCTGCATAACTTTCATCTAGCATTAAGCTACCACCTGACCTTAAGACTATTTGTTACTTAATAGACTTGGAGGCAAGGGAGCAAGCAGTCAGTCTGCAGAAGGAGGACAGTGAAGCAGCAGCACGAAGACTGCAGAAGGAGGTACAAACTACATTACCCTGATTTTTCTAAGTATTCGGGCACCAAGTCTTTCCCTCTCTACCAATTTTTACAGCCGAATAAGTCAGTCTGGGAGCATTTTTGCAACTGTAAATTGACTGAGATAGTAGCAAATAGTGAGGATCCGAAGGGTAATTCTTGATGAGAAGCATATTGAAACCCTGTCTTGTTATTGTATTATTGTCTTTATTGTAAACACTCTGAGACTTTGTTCAATATTCATGTACATCTGTATGATGTTAACCCTTTGGACGTTGGAAACCTCTGCACAAGCAATTGCAAACAGTTTAAACTCAGATCAGAGAGTTTCTGGAGGAATCCTTTGATCAAGGTCTACACTGTTTGTCATTCAAAATCCTCTAGCAAATTTAATCATGTGCCGCTGAATGGGCTCTACTTTAAAATAATGATGGACCATTCCACTTTAAATCTGCATTCAAAGGATTGATATCAAACTTGACCAACAGTGTAGGCCCTGATCAGACACATCTTTTGCACCGTAGATTTTCTCCAAAACAATCAGCTGAATATTTAAAATGGAATGGTCCATCAGTGTTTATCTGTAGAGTCCATTCAGTATAGAAGGATTTAATTTACTTGAGATTTCTAAACAGCATATTGTGCAGTTACTGGTATTAAAAAATTGTTTAAGTTTTGTTAAGTTGTGAGCTTACTGAAAACCAAATGTTATTGTTTTATGTTACTGTAGTCAGCAAATGGCTTCTGATATAGGTAGTTTTATTTGTTGTAAACCCGACTGAAAATAAAGCTTCTTGTATCTTGTATGCATGGGAAACGGAGAACCAGTCGCTTGAGGTTTTTTATTTTATGAAACAATTTCATATCCATATTTACATTTTGACTTGGGTAAAGGTGGGATAAGTGTGAGGTTGGGTACCCATAAACCAAGTTTAAGCCCCCAGTAGCCATTTTTGGCTACTGACGGTTCCAAGGCGGTACTACTGCTTTGACCCTATGGTCAACTTTGTTATTTAATATGCTTAATGTTTCACGTCTTGATATGCGTCCTGTTGGGTTTTATCTTGTGGCCGTTTCTTGTTTGGTGGTGTTTGGTGCGGTGTCCTTTCGTATGTGACTCTCCCTGTTTGACTGTTTTTTCCATATTTATACTGAAATCTTCACATGTTTTCTCAATTCAGTAGAACCCCTCTAATGCGACCATTTATTGAATAAACATATCTGTCTTTATAAGCAGGTGGTTGCTTAATGCAGGACAAAAGTAATGCAGAAAGCTCCTGTAGGTGCTTTCTGCATTACATTTGTTCTGTATTAAGCTACCAACTGCATCTAGCACCCAGAATTTTACCTGTTTTAGGTGGTCGCATAATAGGCGTTTTACTGTATGTGAACAATATCTTTGCTTTCAAATGTGTATAAGCTTAACCCTCAAATAGAACAGACCCAGATAGAATGTCCCTGTGGGAGCCATCTGATCAGGGTATCCTTTATTTTCTTATGCAATAATATTAATGTGAATCTACATTTTCTGCCATGATAAAAAAAACCTGTGTTTATTATCTATTGCAAAAATTCTACTAATAAATATTCATGACATCGTTATTTCCTGCATGAATATTTATAAGTCTCTGCCTACTATGGGTGAAATTATATCTTTTTCAAATAGTTTGGATCCTGATTAGGCAATAAGTATTACCTGGCATCTAATCAGGGTCCAAACAGTTTGACACACTGCTCATGATTTTCGTTAAAGCATTTAGGTATAGAAACAGAAGTTAAACAGAAGTTAAACTACTCAAAGAATGGAAGCAGATGGCTGAGGAAAGTTACTTGCTGGTCATGAGGTAACCTGTTTCTTTGATGTTTGTTTTCAGATTGTAAGGTTGAGGAAAGAAGGGAGCAAGATACTGGCTGAAGCCCAGGAAGAACTAAGGAAGGACTTGGAAGAAAACCTGGCATCAAAGGAAGAGAAGAATGATGACAGTGACTCTGAGGACAAACCCAGCCCCAAACTGAAAGTAAATACAGGAGATGCTTGGTATTAAGCCTGGTGTCAAATGTTGATTTGCTGTATACATTTTGCTGTATACATTTACTAAACTTGATTCATAGACTTTAGAATGTATTATGTTAACCCTTCGCTTGCTATTCACGTCAATATACCTACCTGTAAATAGTGAAGACCCAGATGAGACATCTCCTGCAGGAGCTGTCTCATCAGGGTCTGCACTATTTACAAGTTGATTGTGCAACCAGTGCACTCAACAGCAGTGATTGCACAACGAAATACTTGTACACAGTGAAGATATATGTAATTACATGTATACAACAGGGCATGGGTAAAGAAGGAGAAATGTATTTTAGAATTCAGCAAGAGAAGGGTTAAATTGCTCTGCTTGTTTGGGTACATGTATATGCACTGTACAGATCAAGAACATAGAATGATAAGCATGCTAATTGGTTTGCATGATGCTGTTTAACTCTAAACTTCATGAATATTAATTTAAAAAATAATGGCATCATAGATATGAATTAGAAAAATATTTGTAACGGCATGTAAATTCAGGAAATTTTGGCCATGATACAAACTGCTGAATCAAATCTATGTTGTTCCGTAAGTAAACAGAGCAGCCCTGACCAGACAGCTCCTACAACAGCAGTTTGATCTGGGTCTACTGTGTTTGTAAAGGTGTTAAAAGGCATATCTAGAGGGTAAAGGGTTAAGAATTTGAAATGTTTCTGAATTATAATGGTTCAGTTGAAAAAGATTTTGAGAATTGATATACAGTAGAACTTGTCCTAAGCGACCATTTATTTATTGAACATAGGAATCTTAAAAAGCAGGTGGTTGCTAAATTCAGGACAAAAGTATTGCAGACAGCTCCTATAGGAGCTTTCTGTATTATGTTTTACCTGCATTAAGCTACCACCTGCCTCACAGACCCACAGTGTGAAAAAGCATTTAATTGAGGAAAGGGTTAAATATCGTCAAAGTTTTTGTCTGCTACAAATAGAGTTACTCTGCATCTAATCTGGATCTAAACTGTTTGCGTAGGTAATAACAAATTAGTTACTAGAGGTCAGAGTTTAGGCCTTTAAATCACCCAGTGTTTGCCCTTTTTCACCAGGTCAAGTGGAAGATCAGAAAAGGAGATGACAGGGATGAAGGTTACACCAGAGAGGAGATGATGACCTTGTTTTCTAAGGTAGGAGACAGCTCTGATTCTAACCTTTTGAATGCTGAATAGTCAAAGTGGAATGATCCATTAGTGTTTCACCCTTTACCTCATAGTAATACTTTTTCATACCTTTGCAAACAGAGTAGACCCAGATCAGATGGTCAGTCTGATGAGGGTCTGCTTTGTTGGCTTATGGAATTATATAGACCTGGTCCTAGTTTTTGTCTTTAAGCCAAACATCCCCATGAAAATGTTATATAAATATTCAGTGAATGGATCAGTCCGTGCATATATGTTCATTACAGAAAGGGTTAACCCTTTCCCTGTTCTATGTTTATTCCAAATTTAGATACCTGCTGAATATTCATGGACAAAATAGCTGTAAACGAAATATGGAAGGTGGAAAATTATAGCCATTTTAGAAAGAAAAGAAACCGATCTGTAAAACTCCATTAGCAAACAGAGTGGACCCTGATCAGATGGCTCTTATTTGAGCCATCTGATCTGGGTCTACTCTGTTTGCAAATGCGTGAAAACATGTTTATATGAAGGAAAGGGTTAAGTAATATATATTCTTTCTTTATTATACCCCCCTTTTGAAAAAATGGGGGTATATTGCTTTGCACATGTCGGTCGGTCGGTCGGTCGGTCGGTCGGTAGATCGATGGTTTCCGAACGATAACTAATAAACGACTTGGCCTAGAATCTTCAAACTTGCTGTGGTGGTTGGTCATGACAAGTAGATGACCCCTATTGTTTTTGAGGTCACTAGGTCAAAGGTCAAGGTCACCATGACCTAAAATGGTGAAATAGTTTCCGATCAATAACTGCTCAAGGGTTTGGCTTGGGATCTTCAAACTTGCTGTGGTGGTTGGTCATGACCACTAGATGACCCCTATCGATTTTGAGGTAACTAGGTCAAAGGTCAAGGTCACCATGACCTTAAATGGTTAAATGGTTTCCGATCAATAACTGCTCAAGGGTTTAGCTTAGAATCTTCAAACTTGCTGTGGTAGTTGGTCATGACCACTGGATGACCCCTTTTGATTTTGAGGTCACTAGGTCAAAGGTCAAGGTCACCATGACCTTAACTGGTAAAATGGTTTCTGATCAATAACTGCTCAAGGGTTTGGCTTAGGATCTTCAAATTTGCTTAGTTGGTTGGTCATGACAACTAGATTAGCCCTAAAGTTTTTTAGGTCACTAGGTCAAAGGTCAAGGTCACCATGACCTTAAAGGGTGAAATAGTTTGCGATCAATAACTGCTCAAGGGTTTGGCCTAGGATCTTCAAATTTGCTGTGGTGGTTGGTAATGACCACTAGATGACCCCTATTGCTTTTTAGGTCACTAGGTCAAAGGTCAAGGTCACCATGCTCTTAACTGGTCAAATGGTTTCCGATCAATAACTGCTCAAGGGTTTGGCTTAAAATCTTCAAACTTGCTGCGGTAGTTGGTCATGACAACTGGATGACCCCTATTGTATTTGAGGTCACTAGGTCAAAGGTCAAGGTCACCATGACCTTAACTTGTAAAATGGTTTCTGATCAATAACTGCTGAAGGGTTTGGATTAGGATCTTCAAATTTGCTTAGGTGGTTGGTCATGACAACTAGATGAGCCCTATTGTTTTTTAGGTCACTAGGTCAAAGGTCAAGGTCACCATGACCTTAACTGGTGAAATGGTTTGCGATCAATAACTGCTCAAGGGTTTGGCTTAGGATCTTCAAACTTGCTGTGGTGCTTGGTCATGACCAGTAGATAAACCCTATTATTTTTTAGGTCACTAGGTCAAAGGTCAAGGTCACTATGACCTTAACTGGTGAAATGGTTTGCGATCAATAACTGCTCAAGGGTTTGGCTTAGGATCTTCAAACTTGCTGTGGTGGTTGGCCATGACAACTAGATGACCCCTATTGATTTTGAGGTCACCAGGTCAAAGATCAAGGTTATCATGACCTTAGCTGATGAAATGGTTTCCAATTAATAACTGCTCAATGGTTTGGTTCGAGAAACTTGCTGTGGTAGTTGGTTGTGACCACTTGATGACCCCTATAGTTGTTGAGGTCACTAGGTTAAAGGTCAAGGTCACCATGACCTTAATATGTGAAATGTTTTCAGATCAATAAATGATCAGTGGTTTGGCTGAGGATCTTCAAAGTTGCTGTGATGATTAGTCATGACCGCTAGATAACCTCTATAGTTGAGGTCACTAGATCAAAGGTCAGGGGGTCTGGGGGGTATACATGTTTTACAAACATCTCTTGTTTCTTATATAGTGTCCACTCAGTTGGACCATCAGTGTTTAACTATATAGTTCATTCAATATGAAAGGCTTAAGTATGCTACAGGATTTTGAATAACAAACATATTATATCATAAGCAAACAGAGTAGACCTTGATCATGTGAGTAAAGGGTTAAATGTTATGGTTGCTTCTTTTTCAGTATGGAGATGTGCTAAACCTTGTCATGTCAGTGAAGAAGTCGGGTACTGCCATAGTGGAGTATGCTTACCCTTTTATGGCAGTAAGTGGCAGATTATTAGCTTCTATAGTCATAGTTAGAAAAATAATTTGATTCCTTACAAATGAAATGTCATGTAAGACTCCTACTAATTTGAAAACTGATTACAGTAGAGCCTGTCCTAAGTGATCATTTAGTGAAAATAGCAGGGGGTTGCTTCATGCAGTGCAAAAGTAATGCAGATCCTATTGGAGCTTTCTGCATTACTTTTTACCTGCCTTACCACCTGCCTTAAAACTCATCAGTTGACATCATTGTGATGGCCTCTTGTGACAGGTTGTACTGTAAGCTTGTTTTCTACATTCAAAGAATTCTGAAATGTTCTTATCTCACACATTTGTATTTTATAGGAACTTGCGATACAGAATGTTACAGGAAAAACTGAGTTCCCATTGACAGTGTGCTGGTTATCAGGGAAACCCCCTGTAGGCAGATCTGGAGCGACACAACAAGACAGTCCACAAAGACCATCTTTTCCAGTATCATTTACAGAGGTAGTTGAAGTTGTATATAGGGTTCCTCTTTTGATTAATTAACCCTTTCCCTCATATAAATGTGTTTTCACGCATTTGCAAACAGAGTAGACCCAGATCAGACGGCTCCTAGAGGAGCCGTCTGATCAGGGTCTGCTCTGTTTGCAAATGGAATTTGAAAGATCTGGTTCTTTACTTTCTTAAATGGTTACAAGTTTCCACCTTCAATACTTAATTAAAACTATTGCGTACATGAATATTCAGTAAGTATTGAAATTTGGACTAAATATAGAACAGGGAAAGGGTTAAGATTTAGTTTTTATCCTGTTAGTTTCTGATATTGTGAATAACATGAGTGAAATGTACCATACAGTAAAACTCCTCTAGCATCCAGAATTCTAGTAGAGAAGAATTTAGATACCAAGTGACTGCTTAATGCAGGGTGAAAGTCATGCAGAAAGCTCCTAGAGGAGCCATCTGTATCCAAGACCAATATTTATACCATATTTAATGTCCGGTTTAGAGGGGTTTTACTGTATATAAATATATTTATTGAACTCTACTACATGTAGTTGTTTTGAATCATTGCAACAGAAAGTAAAAAGAAAGCCTGTATGAGTGCACAGCAAGTCAATACTATTTCTTCTGTGAAACTGGAAGTAGTTAATGACCCTTTACTCCGTGAATATTCGTGTAAGAAATAATGATATAATGAATATGAATTAGATTTGTTTTTATAATGACATATGAACAAGGATTGTTTGACCATGGGAGAAATTAAAGAATCATATCTATATGTATATACTTTCATATAAAGCAGACAGAGCAGATCATGATCATAATTATGGCACCTACAGGAGCCATCTTGTCTAGGTCTACTCTGTTTGTAAAGGTGTCAAAAGACTTTTCTATGGAGAGAAGGATTAAAATGGTTTGCAATGACACAAGCCCATGATGTGACTGTACGAAATATCTGGTTTGTAATTTAGATATGGAAGTAATTTTTCTATTGTTACTTAATTCAGCTTGTAAGCTGAACCATTTAGACAATAAAATGTCATTTAGGTTAATATATAAAAGGAATATACAGTGTATTGTCTTTCTTCAGTCTTCCTCTGCTAGTGCAAGCTCAACAGGTGATACCAAAGACTTTGAAAGTATAGTTCTTATGAAAATGAGGCAGGCAGAGGAAAGAAAGAGATTGATAGAGCAAATGATGAAAGAAGACCAAGACGGAAGTTGACACTACTTAGCCATGTAGTGTAGAAGAGAGAAGTGAAGTTAATAACCTTGCATCTGCTCAAGGTCGCCAATGACTGTGTGGCAATAAATGGAGCAGAAGCTGTTATGGTGCGGCAGATTGTAGATTTGAATTAATGGAATATGAGAGAAATTTGACACCAGAATAATGGAACTAATAGGATGGCTATAAGATGGAGCAGTCATGATTTGCATTTACTCAACAATCGTAGAAACATGGTCATATTTAAACTTGGCCATGTCTAAACTTGGTCATATTTAAACTTGGTCATATTTAAACTTGGCCATGTCTAAACTTGGTCATATTTAAACTTGGTCATATTTAAACTTGATCATCTTTTGTCTTGAAATTTCAAGATTGATCTGAACCCTTTACCTCACACAAAGACTTTTTGTACATATGCAAACAGAGTAGATGGAGATATCATATATAGCTTCTCTAGGAGTTGTTTGATCGGGTCTGCTCTGTTTGCTTAATAATTTAATATGGAATGATATACAGTAAAACCTCTATAACGACCACTAAATTACATCAAGTATTTTGTGTTAAAGACAGGTGGATGCTTAAAGCTAGGTGAAACTAAAACAGAACGCTCCTATAGGAGCGTTCTGTTTTAGTTTCACCTTGCTTTAAACAACTACCTGCCTGAAATACCAACTAATTAACATAATTTAGTGGTCGTTATAGAGAGGTTTTACTGTACATGTAGATCTGATTCAGCACACTCTGTCCTAGCCAACAAATCATGTGTTCATAATCCTCAAATTGATATTGATGACGTCTAACATTTCCAACATTAAAAAAAGAAGCTTTTCTTCTGGTCATATTGAGTTTTACTATGTTCACTGTTGATGAAAGATATTGTATAATTTGTTGGCTTTGCACAACAGCTAAATCTCTTTAATTGCTCTTAAGATGAATGTGATGCCAAAATACATAAACTGAACCAGTCTTCTGCTAATTTTGCGACTGGCATTTGCAAACATCTTGGATGAAACATGGAGTAATTTGGCGTCTTGTCAGGATACAAGCTGTTTTCCATTCAGTCAATAATTTCTCAAAAGCTTGATTGAATTGGAAGAAAGCAATACATTACAACATACATGTACTTTAGTTTAACCCTGTACTGTACGCCTTAATCTACCTTTGCAAACAGAGTAGACCCAGATCAGATGGCTCTTGTAGAAGCCATCTGATCATAGTCTGCTGTGTCTGCTTAGGGAATTTACCCTTTACTCCATAAAAACGCCTTTCTACACCTTTGCAAACAGAGCAGACCCAGATCAGACAGCTCCTAATGGAGCTGTCTGATCAGAGTATTAGGAGCTGTCTGATCAGGGTCTACTCTGTTTGCTTATGTAATAACACACATCTGAATCTCAAGTTCTTGTCATGACCAAAATATTTTGTGTTCATATACCATTATAAATAATAATCTAATTATGATTCATGACGTCATGGTTTCTTACATGAATATTCATGGAGTAAATGGTTATATAGATCTATTTCTACTGTTTTTGCACAGGCAAAGCAATCCTACGTCCATATACAATCATAAAATTTCGGCTTATGAATATTTATGATGTCAATTCTTACATGTATATTCATGAGATAAAGGGTCAACATTAATTATGATTCATTTGAATGATACATAACTGAATTAAAAAAAACATTTCTGTATGTACAATGTATGAGTGTTATTTTTTGTATATGATGGAAGAGTCAATGAAGATTTATTTGCAGTATTTTCCCATTAGAGGTATGTGGTTACTGTAGCATTATCGGGGTGCTGTGGATATATCTGAGCCATTTGTATGCCACTTGATCTGAAAAGTAAAATACCATAAAATCTCTCTAAACTGGAATTCTATTAGAGAAGAATTTAGATACTTGTAGGCAGGTGGCTGCTTAATCATTAATGCAGGATGAAAGTCATGCAGAAAGCTCCTAGAGGAGCTTTCTGCATGACTTTCACCCTGCATTAAGCTGCCACCTGTCTCCAAGACGGATATTTATACCAAATTTAATGTCTAGTTTAGAGAGGTTTTACTGTATGTATAGTGAATAACAATGTGCCTCATTTATCTGTCAGATTTGTATACATACTCCTTTACCTAATGATTGTTCTTGTAAGAAACAATGATACCAGGTATATTTTATAATGACATATGAAGAAGGACTGTTTGACCATGGTAGAAGCTATTCAGTCAGATCTATATAAGTCCATAAGCAAACAGAGCAGAGTCTGTCTGATTCAGGTCAACTCTGTTTAGTAAAGGCATCTGTCGGGTAAAGGATTAAATGGCACAAGTGTGTTCATTATAACATTCTGTCAGTTTATTGGTAACAGTCCAAAGAAAGATCTTCCAATAGACTTGTTCATTGTCACAAGTATCATATTTTGACTGAGGGCCACAGCCCTAATACCCCCATTCCACTGAGCGGCGATTCCGCTACGGTTCGAAATTGTGGTGAAAACGCCGCGAATCGTAGCAGGAGCGGCAACAGCGCAGTAGAAGCGCCGTGATCGTAGTAGAAGCGTAACATAAGCTTCTTGATCGCCACTTCACGGCGATTGTTTTGACCTTGCTCAAAACAATCGTAGTGGCATCGCCGTGGACTCGAATCGCCGCGAAAGCGTAGTAAGAAATTCATGAACGCAGCAGCATCGTAGCCGCAGCGTGAGTAACGTAGCGCAGTCGCATTGCAACGAAAGCGCCGAGATATTTGTCCACATGCAAATGTTTTTTCATACATTTGCAAACAGAGTAGACCCAGATCAGACAGCTGCTATGGGAGCCGTCTGATAAGGGGCTGCTCTGTTTGCTTATAACATGATATAGATATGATTCTACAGTTTTTTGTCAAGCAAAAACATTTCTTAAAAAGGTTAAATTTTGAAAATGCACCTAATAAATATTCATAAGATCATTCTTTCTTACATGGATATTGGACAGGGAATATATTAATGCTTGAGTCACCCCCATGAAAGACTTAGCAAATAGAAGACCTAGATCAGGCCCAACACTGTGTTTTTCTTGATCTAGATCTTCAAAACAATTTGATCCATTTTCTTCGAAGGATGATGGTCAACTGCTTCGAAATCAGTTTAATCATCCATTTTATATAGAAACATTCCAAAAACGCAACAGAAGCGCAGCTCCCGCGCCTTGGTCGAAGCAAGGTCGTAACAGCAATGTATTGAGCGTAGACGAAGCATAGCCTGAAATCCCATGTCGTAGTGGAAGCGTAGTAGAAACGTCTTGGAGAGACCTCAAGCGCTGTAGAAGCGCAGTAACATCGCGACAGGATCGTAAACAGCGCAGCGGGATCGTTATTGAAGCGTACTATAAGCATACTGGAAACGCCCAAGTCCCAAAATTAGGCACATGACGGCGCTTCTGCGGCGATTTGGAAGTATTTGGAGAATCGCCATGAGCGCAGTGGAAGCGCCGCCCAGTGGAATGTGGGTATTACATGCGAATGGTCCCAGGTCTGGTCAGCTTGCTGGAATTAGACAAGGATTTCCTACTGTAATTTCTCGCTAACCATGACCCTCACAGAAACATGGTCTACCACAAATTATTCAATACATGCATGGGCAAGAAATAACGTTATACCCCCATTCCACTGAGCGGCGATTCCGCTACGCTTCGAAATTTGGGTAAAACCGCCGCGAATCGTAGCAGGAGCGGCAACAGCGCAGTAGAAGCGCCCTGGTCGTAGTAGAAGCGTAACATAAGCTTCTTGATCGCCACTTCACGACGATTGTTTTGACCTTGCTCAAAACAATCGTAGTGGCATCGCCGTGGACTCTAATCGCTGCAAAAGCGTAGTAAGAAATTCATGAACGCAGCAGTATCGTAGCCGCAGCGTGAGTAACGTAGCGCAATCGCAGTCGCATCGCAACAAAAGCGCCGAGATATTTGTCCGCATACAAATGCTTTTTCATACATTTGCAAACAGAGTAGACCCAGATCAGACAACTTCTATGGGAGCCGTCTGATCAGGGTCTGCTCTGTTTGCTTATAACATGATATAGATATGATTCTACAGTTTTTGTCAAAGCAAACCCATTCTTAAAAAGGTTAAATTTTAAAAACGCACCTAATAAATATTCATAAGATTATTCTTTCTTATAAGTATATTGAACAGGGAAAATGTTAATGCTTGAGTCACCCCATGAAAGACTAGCAAAAAAGACCTAGATCAGGCCCAACACCTGTGTTTTCTTGATTTGGGTCTTCAAAACAATTTGATCCATTTTCTTCGAAGGATGATAATCAACTGCTTCGAAATCAGTTTAATCACCCATTTTATATAGAAACGTTCCAAAAGCGCAGCAGAAGCGCAGCTCCTGCGCCTAGGTCGAAGCAAGGTCGTAACAGCAACGTATTAAGCGTGGACGAAGCGTAGCCTGAAATCCCATGTCGTAGTGGAAGCGTAGTAGAAGCGTCTTGGAGAGATCTCAAGCGCCGTAGAAGCGCAGCAACATCGCGACAGGATCGTAAACAGCGCAGCGAGGTCGTTATTGAAGCGTACTATAAGCGTACTGGAAACGCCAAAGTCCCAAAATTAAGCACATGACGGCGCTTCTGCGGCGATTTGGAAGAATTTTGAGAATCGCCATGAGCGCAGTGGAAGCGCCGCCCAGTGGAATGTGGGTATTACTCGTCTTGTTTCCTTGCATGGACTCCACAGTTAAGGCTAGGCCTTTTAGAGTTGAAATGGTGTTGCAGATTAAAGTTGACATGCAGATTATTGTAGTAACAAACTCACGACATAATCTAGGATCACCCCTGCTGACAAGTTGGAGGTTTCTTTATGCTTTTGCATCAATTATCGATCAGTCATGGTTAAGATGTAAATTAAGTTGAAACGGCATTTAACCAGATCCAAATGTCTTAATTTTACACAAAATCTTTTATCAAGCTAAAACATTGATGTATGCATGGTCTAACTTTGATCTGTAATAAGTTTTTCTACTTGTTTTCTATTCGTTTGAAACCCTTTGTCTCAAAGATACATCTTTTCTAAACAGAGTGTACCCAGATCAGATGGCTCATAAAATTTAATGGGAGCCGTCTGAACAAGGCCTGCTCTCTTTACATGTAAAATGATATAGATCCAGTTTTGCAGTTTCTGTCACAGTCAAAAATTCATATGACATTATAAAAGATCAGCTATTACAAGTCATTATTTCTTTCATGAAAAGGGTTAAGCTACTGAGAAACTATACTGACCAAATGTCATTTCAAAAGACATCTACACGACAAAACACGGACGTGACTAAATACAAAAAACAAGAATTAAGTGAAAAATCGGTTCATATTTACTAAATATATGCAGTATTAATGGAAATTAGAAAGGTCAGGATATTAGATTAGAAAAAAATGATAATAACGAAAAAGAACATGTGAGCCTTTCCTTCATATACGCTTTTTCACGCATTTTCAAACAGCTAGCTAGAGTAGACCCAGATCAGATGGCTCCTATATAGGAGCCGTCTGATCTGTGTCTGCTCTTTTTGCCTTTGGAGTTTAATATAGCTCTTTCTTTAGTTTCTAAAATGGCTATTGATATACAATGTTCCACCTTCCACATTTCATTATGATTATAACTATATTGCCCATGAATATTCGATCAGTAGAAGTATTAAAATTTGGAATACTAATTATTATTAACAGGGAAAGGGTTAAATTGAAATTATAACAAAAAACAATTTGCGTAACTATGTATCAATTACATGAAAAGTCCTAGGATAAATAGTAATAAAACTATGCAACATAAAAAATTATATTTTAGAGTAATATATTATTTAATTATATACCTAATCCAAGATCCGAGGGTTATCATTATGATTGCAAACCTATGTGTGTATCACTCAAGCTCCTAAGTTTTTGGTGTTACATTTCATTGGATTTTGGTATTTTAATAATACGCTAATAATAATAATTACATCAAAAGCCATCTTGAATTAAAAGTTTTTTTGAGTCGTTATGCAAATGACTACAGAGAACCTATATAGGTTCTAAAAAAATATGATCTTGACTGAGATTCTAAGTTACCACTGAGAATCTAAGTTCTCATCCAGGAACCTAGTTTTCAGATGAGAACCTATAATCTTAGAATCAGTGTGCCAACATGGATATGGTAACCTAGGATCTCACTTAAAATGTCAGAGTTTTTAAAATGAGAACATGGGTTCTTGCAATAATTGTGTAAATGGCAAACTGAGAACCTAGTTTCCCCCAAAAAAACATGATATCAGCTGAGATTCTAGGTTTCCATCAAGAACCCAGGTTCTCATCCGAGAACGTAGGTTTTCGGTTAAGAACCTATGATCTATTAAATATTCTGCAAACGTTTGACGAACCACTATGTGGACGAAACCAACGTAAAGCGTTTCCGTTGATGTGACGGACATACACGAATGATTGATAGAAATGGCCGATGAAATTCTTTTTGATCTTTTGCACTCAGAAATTGTAAAATTCCAATATAAGACAACAGATAAGGATGATCAGGTAACACATCATGATATTCTTTTGTTCGGAAAATGATTCTTAACCAAATAGTGTAATTTAAGAATATGGTTATAAGCTGGATCAAGGGTTTTCGCGACAATATTTTGGAAAACAATTCTCCAGGGAGCAGTTGACTGATGGAACAAGAAGATGAGAAAGAATAGGGAAGAGAATCTCTGAGATGGAAAGATAATATCCAGAATGGGTTGATTTGACCTTTTCAGTAAGCAGTGGAAGACAGGACAAGGTGGAAAGAGATTGTCATGAAGTCAGCTGATGCCCTAACGACATATAAGAATAGGGGAGGTGGCAGGATGTGTAGAGGAGGTTACTGCAGTATTTAGTCACTGCATATCATTAACTTTTTCGTGTAGGGCTGGCACGGTCACTTGGTTAAACCGTTTCCCTGTTCTGTATTTATTCAAAATACAAATGTCAATTCCTGCTGAGGGGCCTCCGTGGCCGAGTGGTTATGGTCTTCGACTGACAATCGCTTAGCCCCCACACCGCTGTGAGGTCGAATCACGGTCTGGGCATTTGGATTTTTCATGTGAGGAAGCCTTCCAGATGGCTAGCGGTAGTTCGGTGGTTCTACCTGGGTGTTCTGTGCACGAAATGATACAATTATTAGTTCTGTGCACAGAAGAACCTCTGGGATCTTCCTCCACCTATGAAGTATGATTAGCTGGATGTCGTGATATGACTGAAATACTGTTAAATTAAAACAATGCAAAACCTGGAAAAAAAAAACCTAATTCCTACTGAATATTTATGAACACAATAGTTTCGGTCGAATATGTAAGATCTTTAGATGGAACATTGTAGCCATTTTAGAAACTAAAAAAAAAGATCTATCAAATTCCATTATCAAACAAAGCAGACCCTGACGGCTCCTAGGAGCTGACTGGTCTGGGTCTACTCTGTTTGCAAATGAGTGAAAAGGCAGTTTTATGAAGGAAAGTGTTAATCTTTGAAGGTTCGGTTCATTGTTCTAAGCAGTTCAAAATTTCAAAAATTATTTTGAAAATATATTATATATCCCAGATCTTGGCCAAAAATTATTTTTGTTTTCCTTTGACTTGCACAGGGTTCCCACGGACAGGGAAAAGTCAGGGAAAAAAGTTTTTTTTCAAGGTCAGGGAAAAGTCAGGGAATTTTTTAATTGGTCAGGGAAATTTGAAATTTGGCAAAAGTCAGGGAAATTTGGAACCAAAGGATGAGGGTTGAGGAAATATGTCAAAAAGGAGAATGAATGAAAATAAAAGGCTAAGGCAGTTTCTTCAATTTTGACCAAACCAAATATCTTTATACATCTTTGATTAGCTTTGTATATTTCACATCCAAATTTTATAGTACAGTCGAGACTGCCTTAGCGACCCCCTGGATTCAGCGACTCCCTCTCATATGCGACCATGTTTCATCCCGCCCATCGTATTTTCCTATAATTCTGGTTTGAATTAAGCGACTCCCTGTCTTACGTGACAAGCGACCCTGATTTTGCGAACCAAACATAGGCTTCGGTCTGTATTAAACGACATTCAATTATCACTGTTTATGGTTTCTTTTGTTTGTTTACATAGCGCTTCGGTTTTTCACACCATATTAGTTAGGGAAAACCCGGGATTGTAATCACGCGTGAACTAGCTGGCTCCCGACTTCCGCTCTACAGATACATGTACGCGAGGAGAATATTCGGGAAACCAGTCGTGTCAAAACATGGCTACGTATGTCGTATCCAAGATTCGCCGGAGGAGATTTCGAGCGACAAAACTGTTAAATAACGACAAACAAGGCAACTAATTCGATCTGGTTTGCGATTATTACGGGCTCTTTAGTTCAGAACGGTCTTTATAATTATCAATCAGTATGTGCATAAAACATGTGTCTATCAACATTACTCGAAATTATGCTTGGTAATCTGCACCTAGTTTATATTTATATCATTAAGTGTTTAATTTAGTGCATGCACTTACATGTCTACTACATTTGTACACTGTATCGTACATACACAATGTTCTGGTAAGTAAATTTTATTAATTTGATAAACTTTTAAATTGGCGTTTATTTGTGATAATAAATGTTGTATAAATCTATTAAATAATAGATACATAATTATATTGTATTAGACTGGATTAGTACACAGTTTTATGTTTCCCTTATGTAGATCTCTTACATGTACATGTAGTTTCGGTATACGTCATGTATTATATCCTAGGTCTGTATTAAGAGACTCCCTGTCATATGTGACCTTTTTCATGAAGTCCCTTGGAAGGTCACATATGACAGTCTCGACTGTATATCTGTCATGAAGTCTGTTAAAACAAAATCATTGGAGAATTCTGGCACCTCTGCAAGACTCCAGCATCCATTTTGACAGCAGTGCTAGAATAGGGCAGCAATGCTAGATATTGGACATTCTACTGTAGTGTCTCAGGCTGGGCAGCTGCTAGATATTGGACATTCTACTGTAGTGTCTTCACTTGTAAGGGCAGCAATATTTTGTCGGCTATTATGAAAACAGTGAAAATGCAGACCCTTTTCTGGCGTCTACAGAGACCCGTTAAAAGGACCTATTTTTCTCAATTTGGGAACAACATCCCAAGTGATGCAAAATTTTGATTAAATTGCAAAACAAGAGGGCCTGAAAGGCCCTAATATCGCTCACCAGAAAATCAGAGGAGAAGATTTTCAAAGTTTTCACTGTGTTTCTATAGAAAACTAGCTGGCCCTGGGGCGGGGTCAATTTTGACCCCATTTTAATAGCATGCTATATCAGTGTCTTACACACTATATGTACTATTTTAAAATTCAGCTTACACAGAAAAACTGAAAGATTAACCCTTTCCACCATAGATACACATTTTATCACCTTTGCAAACAGAATAGACCCATATCAGGCAGCTCCTGTAGGAGAGCTGCCTGATCAGGGTCTACTCTGTTTGGTTAGAAAAATATCATAAATCTGAATTTTTACTTTAGTCTACTGCCAAAATATTTCTTAACTTTGCAAAAAAATAAATTTTTACTTAATTATATATTCATAGTAGATGGAGTCTCTAATAAAAATCCATGGAGTCATGGGTTAAGAAAGGTAGAAAAGATTCAAGAGACTTTATACTTAGGGTGCATATTAGGACATGTTTGGCATCATGCATGTTACATTCAGTATTGAGCAATTAAGAATGAAAAAGTCAAAAACATTTTTAAAATGATCAAAACACTACTGCTGTATATATAGTTGTCATAAAGAGAGAGGTGGTAAGGATAGGCTGATTGGGAGGACGGAGGCCAACATTTATTGATCATGCTCATAGATGACCAATTAAACTTCTGTTAACATGGGGTCAGGGAAAATTGAAATTCGGTCAGGGAAAAGTCAGGGAATTTTATTTTTTCTGTTTTGTGGGAACCCTGTTGCAGTGATGGCAAAAAGTGCAGCTACAAACTACATGTATCTGATTACTTAGTGCTGTACAAGTCAACTTCTTTTTATGTAAGCATTATGTTTCATTAAAACATAAATACACCTACGCATTACTTTTTTAATGCTAATTGTCATTTAAGCTGACACTGTTTTCCACTTGCCTAATGGGGTTTATCAGGTAAAGTAGTCTACCAATTAAACCACTGTTCGTTCTCATTTTTGTCCAATTTTCCACAGAAATATTTTTTAATGCTAATTGTAATTTAAGCTGACACTGTTTTCCACTTGCCTAATGGGGTTTATCAGGTAAAGTAGTCTACCAATTAAACCACTGGTTGTTCATTCTCATTTTTGTCCAATTTTCCTCATTTCTGGGTAGCACTTGGGTATACTTTAAATAGCATTACAGTAAAGTGGATGGGCATTCGAACATACACTTTTTAGATCTTATGCGTCTGTAACATTAGTTGGTAATTTTACTGTAGAGCAGTCTAGCGTAAGTCGAGACTTGAAAGGTAAATACGGTTCTTATACTTTCAGTTTAAACTTTAGTCATATAAATAATCAACCCGAAGTTAAGTTTCAAATGTATACTAATAATTATATGATTTTCATCAAAACATTAATCAAGCAGGATGTCGACGGGTTATTTGAAGGCTTATATCAGTCTAAAGGTGATTAATTTCCCAAATATATCCTGTATCCTGCTTTGTCCAAGATACAATCTCAGACAGATAAACATCGTAGCAAACTGGTTACAGTAAGTTTTGCTGTTCCCGATTAACAGGTTCAAGATTTGTCTTACTGTGACAGTCCTAATTTCTTACCATCCATTTTGTTCCATTTTTAGCACCATTCCGTACCATGCTGTTTACCATTTTATACTAGTTGCTATTTTGTACTGGTCAGCTATTATAGCACGTTTGATTACAGCCTTTTGCAAATGTGATTCACACAAAAATAGTGGTTAACGGAATAAAGTTAAAATATATTCAAATTTTAACCCTATCCCTGTTCTGTATTCATGTAATAATGACATCATGTACATGCATGTTTATTAACCCATTCCCTCATATTGACGACTTTTGATGACTCTGTAAAAGTCACTTTGTGAAACCATTGTGATAAATAGAGCATTTGCTCCTGTAGGAGCAAATGCTCTATTTATCACAATGGTTTCAAACTACAAAATTCTAAAAAAAAAATTCCTTTTCTCTAGTTAATGCTCCTTTTCGGTAGATTTATTCAAAGAGGTTGGATCTAAAAATAGCCAATGAGGGAATGGGTTAACTGAAATTTTATAATGTAACCTTTTCAAGGAATATTTTATACCCACCGCAAACAAAGTTTGAGAGGGGGTATATATATATATATAGGAGTCAGTGTGTCGGTTTGTCTGTCTGTCTGTCCGTGGCATGTGTGTCCATAGTTTGTCTATCCATGGCATGTCTGTACATGTCACGTCTGTCCGTGGCAGATTTGCGATCAAGGCAGCTGAGTAGGGGTATTCCATCACCTTTAGTGATAGTTCTAGTTTTTGCTTGGACATAAACTATAGAATCAGATCTATATCATGTCAAAAGCAAACAGAGCAGACCCTGATCAGATGACTCCTATAGGAGAGCCATCTGATCATCATCTGGGTCTACTCTATTTGCAAAGGCGATTGTATAAGGGAAAGGTTTCGGAATTTATGGTGGTAAGTTAACCCAAGGACAGGTTAATATATACATGCATTCTGATTAATTTATTCTGATTAAGTATATCACTGAGTATATGATTTAGGGTATAGCTTCATCTTTTCGTTTCACTGCAAAACGTGTTCATGATAACCCTTTACTTCATGAATATATATACACCTTTTTACACATTTCCAGTCAGAGAAGACATCAATCAGACAGCCCCTCCAAGAGCTGTCTGATCAGGGTCTACCCTGTTGCCCATGGAATAATATAGATCTGATTTTATGTTGTGTTTTTGCCGTGGCTAAAAATTCCTGTGTTCATAAAAATATTTATACAGTAAAAGCCCTCTAAACCTCTAGTAGCTTTCTGTATGAATTCCACACTGCATTAAGTTGAGCCACCTTTTTCCAAGACCGACATTTATGCTAAATTTAATGTCCGGTTTAGAGGGGTTTTACTGTATAATTATAAAAAATTATTATTTATAATGTATTATTATTTATTTACCATAATTAATAGTAATGGTGTCATCATTTCTTACATGAATATGTAAATTGTTAAATGTCCAATATTGCTTTTATTGCAGGACCAATGTATTGCCAAACTAGAGTCCCTTGGCTTTAGAATAGGTCAAAGCTTAGTTGAAAGGTAAGTAAGCTGTCTATATAATATAAACAAATTGCTTTCCATAAAAATGTAAACAATCATTAAGTGTCCAAAGCATTTGCCATTGTCAAATTTTCATTAAGTTTACTGTTAATAGTGTATTTGGTTCAAATAAATGCCATGACAGAGTCTACCATACAAACTGAAAAGTCAATGTTACTGTTATTCAGGTTTATCATATGCTAATTGTAAAACCTCTCCATAATGACAACTTATATTATAAGAGGGTCTAATTCGGAGTTTTTAAGATCTATATAGATAGTAGCTTAATACTGGACATTTAAGATAGGTAGAAGTTTAATGCAGAGCAAATGCTATACTAAAATCTCTTACAGGAGCTTTTTGGCATTAATATTGCCCTGCATAAGTGACCACATGCTCTTAAAGACTTCCATGTCATGGTGTGTATAAAGTGATTTTACTATATTTAAGCGAATTGATGGTAAATAAGAGGTACTCATAATTCTTGGACAGGAAGAATAACTACCTTTATCCTGATAAGACAACTGTTAAATGCAAAAACTGCCTAGTAATATTTTGATCTTGAATGGGTTTAAATTAACCCTTTCCTTCATATAAACGTGTTTTCATGCATTTGCATTTACAGAGTAGACCCAGATCAGATGGCTGAAAATTTATAAAATCAACTTTTGTAAAAAAAAATTCATACATGTATGCAGATGTATACAGTAATTTTTCTACATTCCAGATTTACCAAAGACAATACTCGGTTTAAGGATGAGCTTGACATTATGAAGTTTGTTTGTAAGGATCTGTGGAATGCTATATTTAAAAAGCAAGTTGACAATCTAAGAACAAACCACCAGGTAAATGGGCATTAGTTGGATAAAGCATTGCATGTAACTACAGTAGAACATGTCTTGAGCGACCATCAATAAGAGGTCTGTTTATGGGTCTGTAGGACAGGTGGTAGCTTAATGCAGGTCAAAAGTAATGCAGAGCTTTCTGCATTACTTTTGCCCTGCATTAAGCAACCACCAGTCCTGCTTTTTAAGATTTCTGTGTTCAATCAATTCAAAGTCGCTTAAGACAGGTTTTACTGTACTATGACAGCTAAGTCTCCAGGTGTGTGTATGTGTGTGATTTGGGTTTGATTTATTTACAGTAGAACCTGTCTTAAGCAGCCATTCATAAATTGAACTTAGTAGTCTTAAAAAGCAGGTGAATGCTTAATGCAGGACAGAAGTAATGCAGAAAGCTCCTATGGGAACTTTCTGCATTACTTTTGACCTGCATTATGCTACCCTTTGCCTTACAGACCCATAATTAGACCTTTTTTGATGGCTGCTTAAGACAGGTTCTACTGTATATTGAGACAGTGTGTCTACTTAAAACAGATAATTGTGCTGTCGCACTGTGATAGTATAGTACTACACCCAGTCACATTAAAAACTGACACTGATGTAGTGCCATCCGGTTATAGTTTGTAGCGCTCTTCATATAAGCTGAACGATAGCAAGGGAGCTGCTGCTTGCATGGTTTACGAATTTCGGTATGGTGTGACCTGGGATCAAACCCATATGTCCTGCTTCTGCCTAAATTTGTCTTTTCAAATACTTAAGGTAATTTGGGTAATACATGTGTCAACAATATAGAAATTTGCCTAATTTCTAAACTGAAAACTATGAAGTTAATTTTTAGGCTCCTGTGGTCGAATTTGTATACAGTCTGGAGCTCTGTAAGACACTGAGTAACTCGGCCACTCATCAGGATCCAAACTGTTTGACATTCTTAATTTATTTTTGTAGAGATATTGAATAAACATTTAATTGCTCAGTAGACTAAAACTTAATAAAGTTATATATGTAAATAATGGTTAGATCCAGTAACTGACATGAGGGAAAGGTTTAATCTTTTAAATTGAAGGAATGAGTTAACTAACATTTGCAAGCAGTATAGACCTGGAAGTGTATGCTCAGTAGGAGCTCGCTATCAAGTTCTGAACTATTTTTCACTCTCTCAGAATCCTCTCAGCATCTTTAATGATACTGAATAGAAGCTAGATGGCCATTAATCCTTTACTCCATAAATAACACCTTTCTTAACCCTTGCAAACAGAGTAGACCCAGATCAGACGGCTCCTATAGGAGCCGTCTGATCAGGGTCTACTCTGTTTGCTTATGATATAACATAGATATGATTCTAAAAATCCTGTGTCCATGTGCTATTATAACCAGTTAACATTCATGACATTATTTCTTACATAAATATTCATGGAGGAAAGAGTTAACGAAGCTGGACTAATCCACTGAAAAAAGCAGCATTCTAAGGATTGATTTAGCATTTATATTTTGTAGGGTGTGTATGTTCTGCAAGACAACAAATTCAGATTTTTAACACAGATATCAAATGGGAAACAGTACATGGAAACAGCACCAAAGGTGAGGATTCAGTTACTTTATATAAGTACAGTAATACCTGTCTTAAGTGGCCATTGAAAAGAGGTCTAATTCATGGCCTTAAATGCAGGTGACAACTTTAATTTAAAGTTTATGCAGGCCAAAATAATGCAGTCCCCCAGTAGAGCTTTCTGCATTATTTTTGATCTGCATTAAGTCATTAACCCTTTCCCTCATATAAACGTGTTTTCACGCATTTGCAAACAGAGTAGACCCAGATCAGACGACTCCTAGAGGAGCCGTCTGATCAGGGTCTACTCTGTTTGCTAATAGAGTTTGATAGATCTGTTTCTTTACTTTCTAAAATGTCTACAATGTTCCACCTTCAATATTTCTTTATAGCTATTTAGTTAATGAATATTAAGTAGTGAAAATTGGCCTAAATACAGAACAGGGAAAGGGTTAAGATTGGTAGCAGTTTTTGAGAAATAACTGATGTATGTACAGTAAGTGTATACACAATGTACATTGTACAAGGGAAACAACAAGCCTGATTTATTTTTTGACTGTCGGGTCATTGTTCCCACTGTTTCTCCAATGTGAATCGTACAAACATGTTATCAAATAGTGTGCTTTGCAAGCACATATGATTATACATTTTCTGAAAGAATAATCATAATCATTTGTGTTTGCCATTAACTAATTGATATCATTGAAATGCAATTTATGTTGTAGAAACTGAGAATCCAACAGAATGGCTGTTGGAAAATAAAAAGGGTGTTTCAAATAACTTAGATTTTAAATTGTAGATCTACACTGTTTGGAATTGTCTTTGGAATTGTCTAACGAATGCTTCTTTTCATGTGAATGTTGATGTATTTGCAGTATCTGGCTATGGCATGTGGAGTAATAAGAGGGGCATTAGTTAACATCGGTATCAACTCTGTGGTCACAGCTGAGATTAGCGCCATGCCAGCATGTAAGTATGATTGGACAGTAGTTGTTCAGTGGTGTGGCTTTAGCCCTGTACTCCAGATACAAGCTATTTAATGCCATTCAGCCATTGCAAACAGAGTAAACCTAGATCAGATGGATCCTGTAGGAGTGGTCTGATCAGGGTCTGCTCTGTTTGCTTATGGAATTATAAAGTTCTAATTCTGCAGTTTCTGCAATTGTCAAACATTTCTGTGTTCATATGCAATTTTATTAACTCAGCTAATTAAAGTTAATTATATTATTATTTTTAGCTCGTCTGTTTCGAAGAAAAGTCGAGCTATTGTGATCACTGGGTCTTAAGCGTTGCCGTTAATGCAGCTCATTACTCAAAAAGTATAAGAGGTATCAACATGAAACTTCATAGGTTAGTAGATCTTATTGAAGGGAAGGCCCCTACGTTAGAACCACAACTCTTGATTTCAAAATTTTGGAGTTGTGGCCACACGGCTCTTGTTTACATGAATCTTCATGGAGTAAAGGGTTAATTGTGTTGCTGCGTAGTATTGTTGTCTGCAAAATATTTATGCTCCCACAAAGTGGTTGCATACATGTATAGGGTTGCCCTTGTCCGCATGTACGTACGTACATATGTCCGTACACACATCTAGAAGAATTTGTCCAGGCTCTTTCTTGGAAAGTATTTGTCCAATCCACAATAAACTTTACACATATATTTGTCGCTATTATATCTTGGTCAAGTTCGATAGCCATGTAAATCGCTTTAGTCGTTTTGGAGTTGCGGTCCTTTATATGCAAAAATGACTTTAAAATATCTTGTCCGGACTCTTTCTTAAAAAGTATTTGTCAAATCCTCACCAAACTTTACACACATATTTGTGGCCATTATATCTTGGACAAGATCGATAGCCATGTAAATTGCTGCTGACAGTCGTTTAGGAGTTGTGGCCATTTATTTGAAAAAATGACTTTAAAAATATCTTATCCTGTAGGAGCTGCCTGATAGGGCCTACTCTTGTTTGCATAAAATATTTTTAAGACTTAAGGTTTTTTCTTTATAAATCTTTTACAAAATGTCTTGATTTTTGCTCAAAAACTATTTTTTTCTTAGTGATATATTCATAGGTGGCATATTTTTTCATAAATGTTCATGGAGGATAGGGCTAACCTGGGCCTAGAAGCTGTTACAGTCATATTGTTTTATGTGTCATACTCCGACACTGTTAAGAGCACTTGCCTGAAACATTCATAGATGTTTCTCCTTTATGTGCATCTTGAATGATGATTATGGCCTTTACTTTCTGTGACAAAAATCTGAGTTAAGCATGCTTAAATATTTTCTTTCCAAAGACACCCCTTATTTCATTCCAAAAAAGTAAACAGTTTGGATCCTGATAAGATGCTACCACAGGGAATATCTTGTCTGGATCTACACTGTTTTCCTAGGTTATTGTTATAAAGTCACCACAAATGTTTTAAGAGTTGAGGTTTGGTCCTTTAACTAGGGCTGTCATTGATTGGCCTCGCTGTATCGATACATCGATGACTCAAATATCGATGATATATCGGTTGAATTTACTATTAAAGGGAATAATCTCAAAACCACTACAAATTCTCAAGTAAAACGTCTGTTGTTAACTGCTTCACCTAGCAAATGCCATTAGAATAAAATAAGATAAGCTCTTCCTGAGTTTGTTTTAAATAATGGATTCTTGTAACAAAAATACCAAGGTAATGTTGAAATAACAGAACAATATTAACCCTTTCCTTTCTAAGACTAATTTCAATGCCATGTTGGAGTTTTCCAAGATTGGTCAGGTAGTTCACATTGAGTCTACTCTGCATGGATTGTTCTAAAGATAATGCAGAGTAACACAGCATTTTTTATTTGGACTGCGTGCTGTATTCATCTCACGAAATTGACCCGGATTTAGTGCGAACCCAAGTGTTGAAGTCTTAGTATTTAATGTCGTAAAACATTGTAAATGTAAAGTGAAGTGGAGCAATGATAAAGGAACAGATGGGTACGACGCAAAACACATTTATTCAGGTTTTTTCTAATTTTTTTTCATTAAAGATGTATCAATACTTGGAAATTCTGTATCGATATATCATCAGAACTTTGAAATCGACGATTCACTGATATCGCAAGTTACGATGACGGCCCTACCTTTAACCCTTTCCTCCATAAATATGCTTTTCTGTGCCTTTGAAAACAGAGTAGACCCAGATCAGACAGCTTTTGTAGGAACCATCTGATCAGGGTCTGCTCTGTTTGCATAATATTATGGAATAATATAGATATGATTATATAGTTTTTACTTTGACGAATAAGATCATGTGTTTATATGCCATTTTAACAATTAACGTCATTTATAATTTCATCATTTCTTACATGAATACTCATGGAGTAAAGGGTTAATGCATTCTACATGTTAAGTTTGTGATAAATGTGGCAGTGGTAGCATCAAGATCCTATGGGGTATGGACACATTGCCAGTTTTATATGTGTATTGCATTTTTTTTGACAGGCAAATTCCAGATCCAGATCCAGAGAGGATGATACCGTGATTTAGTATGAAGTGTGCTCCGACAAAAGTCAAAGCCTCCACTGCACCTATGGTTTTCTACAGTTTGCAAGAAAATGACAATGAATGCTTGGGTTCTTCATCACAATGGCAGAATTTGTAATCCCTTTCTTCATATAAATGCCTTTTCATGTCTTTGCAAACAGTGTAGACCCAGATCAGATGGTTCATAAAGGAGCTGTCTGATCTGGGTCTGCTCTGTTTGCTTCTGAAATTATAAAAGATCTGATTCTACAGTTTCTACCAATACCAAAACATCCTGTGTACATATTCCATTATCAAAATATTTTTGATGTCACTATTTCTTACATGAATATTCGACAGAGACATGGTTAAACCTTTACTAAATAAATATTTATATAAGAAATAATGACATCATGAATATTAGTAGCTAAAGGTTTGTATTGGTATATGGACACAGAATAGTTGTCTATGGCAGAAACTGTAGAATCAAATCAGTAAAAGTCCATGGGCAAACAGAGCAGACCCTGATCAAACTGCTCCTACAGGAACCATGTGATCTAGGTCTACTATATTTAAAAAAAATGCTAAAAGGTGTCTCTATCAAGTGTGAAGGTCACTATTTACAATATATGTGGAAGCAAGTTATGTAGTTTTCAAAGAGTACTGAAGTTTTCACAGTTACAATAAAACCCCTCTAAACCAAACATTAAATTTAGTATAAGTATCGGCCTTGGAGATAGTTGACAGGAGTCAGGTGGCAGCTTAATGCAGTGTGAAAGTCATGCAGAAAGCTCCACTTTCACATTAAGCAGCCACCTGCCTAAAAGTATCTAAAATCTTCTCTACTAGAATTCCAGTTTAGAGAGTTTTTACTGTAATAAATTCCATTCCACTTCCTTTCAAAAAACACTACCAGAATGTCAAAAAATGGTCAACCCTTGTCTGATATGGATTTAGTAACCACAAATCTACAGGCAGTGTGTAGGGTTCAAGACTGACACTCTTTGTGATCTTCCTTTGCCATCTCATATAAACATTACATATACATATGTGTGATAATGTATGAGGCAATTACTGTGTTTACATTTTAAATATGCTTTTCTATGCCTTTGCAAACAGAGAATACCCAAATCAGACAACTCCTGTAGGAGCAGTCTGATCAGGGTCTGCTCTGTTTGCTAATGATATAATAAAAATATGATTCTACAGTTTCTGCCATGGCCAAAAATTGTTGTGTCCATGACTGTGCTGTCATAATGATAAATTTAGTTAATATTCATAATTTTCATCATTTCTTATATTAATATTATTCATGGAGAAAAGGGTTAACCCTTTACCTGATGAATATTCAATTTCTTGTAGGGAAATAGCATTGTGAATATTAATTAGCTGACATTTTTATAATGACATGAATATGAAAAAAGGAATTTTTAGCATGCCAAAAAACTGAAGAATTAGATATCTATATTATTTCATAAGCAACAGAGCAGAGCCTAATGAGATGGCTTACATAGGAGCTTTTTGATCTTGTCTTCTCTGTTTGCAAAGGCATCAAAAGGTGTCACTATCAAGGAAAGTATCAGTTCAGATACATGTATATTTAAAACTAGATTATGAAACATGATTTCATAGAAGTGATGGAGGACTATTTCTAGTAAAAGTGGATAGCGGATTATACATATTTGTTTATGAGCAGATTTAAATTGTTGCCAATTTTTCATGTTTGAAATATGTTTCAACATTTGTAAAGCAATTATTTTGAAAAGGGGTGTTATTGCATTTTAAACAGTGTGGCCTATATAAGACGACATGTCAGAGGTCCAGATAAGATGCGTAAATTAAAACATTTTCAAGAATAGCTTCTTCATTTCTCCACCAAATCCTATACTGTCTCGAAGAGATGATTCTAAAGAGTAGTCACAGTATAGGGTTTGGTGTAGAAATGATGATTTTGATATTTAGGTATGTATCATTATCTTTAGCTCTGCATTATGACGATGAGGAAGTATTTGATAAAGGTTTATACTGTTTGGAAAAATACAGAACAAATTAATGCACATTTTGATTAGTAAAAAAACAGTGCAAACCCTGATCACATGTGTCATCACTCGTCACGGCAATTGACCCATTTTCCTAGATCATAGAATGAGACTGCTCTTTCTGTCCTACTTACACCATCTTGCTAAACATTCCAATTATATTGAACTTTTATATGTCCAGATATGTATCATTGTATGATACTTCTGCTATTCTACAGAACTGTAGATAATAGGTGTACAGTAAAACCCTGCTTATGCGACCACCTAAAAGAGGTATGTTTATGGATGCTATATGCAGGTGGTAGCTTAATGAAGGACAAAATTAATGCAGAAAGCTCCTAGAGGAGCTTTCTGCATTACTTTTGTCCTGCATTAAGCAACCACCTGCTTATAAAGACACCCATGTTTATTCACTAAATGTTCGCATTAGCAGGGTTTTACTGTATTTAGGAAATCTTAGTCATATATTATCAAAATATGACGTGTATTTATCTGCTAAACTCTGTCTTGTTGTTCCTCATTAGAAACAACGCTCTATGGTCATTCTTATGAGTACAGCAAGATAGATTTGGCAAATCAGGGATTTAGATAGATCAGTACATCTCCTCTATACAATAGAACCCCTCTAAACTGAAAGTTTGGTAAAGAAGTATTTAGATCTTTTTAGGCAGGTGGTTGCTTAATGCAGGTTAAAGTCGTACACAAGGCTCCTTTAGGAGCTTTCTGCCTGACTTTCACCCTGTGGCAGTGGACAATTACCTTTTTTGTATTTACAGGAAAAAGGTAACATAGACATTTGGAAACAATATAGACATAGATTAGTCACCAGCATTTGATATTTGTATACAAAGTCTGACACTTATGAGAATCATCAGTATATTTATTGTTTGATTAATGGTACTACCATGTCATATTGTCCAGACTTTGCTCTGATGTGATGACTGATCTGGATTCTCACTGTTTACAAAGTTTTAATCATGTCTTAATGCCATTATTCTGTTAATGCATATGTACAGTAACAGCTGATGTGTTAACCCATTCCCGCATATTGACGCCTTTGTAAAACTTAAAAAGTCACTTTTTGAAACGATTGTGATAAATAGAGCATTTGCTCCATAGGAGCAAATGCTCTATTTATCACAATGGTTTAAAAACTCCACAATTGCAAAATTGTAAATGCTCCATTTTGGTATATTCAATCAAGGAGGTTGGATAAAAAAAATTAGCCTATGCGGGAGTGGTTTAATGGATGAAATTGAAAGAACAAATGAGAGAATAACGAAAAGGTGTAAGATAGGTAACTGTTCAATATGTCATAAAGATTACCTGGGATATGTATGCGGCAATTCTAAGAATGTAATAATCTGTGAAAGGGATTGAAGGATGATAGAATATTGTGAGAGTTGCTACTATATGATTTTATTAGAATGTAATAAACTGTTAAATGCATTGAAGAATGATAGAATGTTAATGGAGATACTACTTTTGTTAGTGTTGGTTTTAAATGTGCAATAGAAGATTACTTGTAAAAATATGTATTGAATAAATTTATAATGTCATGCTTTCATTATTATCATTTGTTCCCTTTCAGTAGATTTATTCAAAGATGCTGGATTTAAAACTAGCTTATGAGGGAATAGGTTAAAGAGGTTCTTGTTTAATTCCATCGACACAACTTAAACAATGTAGACATGTATATCCAGGGTTATCTCAGGATCCTGAGCAGTCCACTGTAGTGGTTGATGGTTCTGAAATTCAGAAGAAATGTACATGATAGATTAGATAGATAGATATATTTATTTCGGTAAAAAGTGTACATAACATGGCAAAACATAACTAAGACAACATATAAAAAGTCATGATCAATGCGCACTAGAAACCAAGGATTACACAAAAAAAGGAAAATATGTTCATTTTCATTGTGGTTCTTGATTCTAGTGGCAAGACACAGAAATTCACTGATAGTATAATTGATGCAGTAAAAGTGAGATTTTTTTCTCTAAAATATTGTGCTTTTGATCAGATTCTATCAAATCCTCCTTGGGTGGTATGGCGGATTTGTAATTACATATGCCCTCAGTTTGATTCCATATGAGACACTGTGGCTACCAGTTTTACCAGTATCCAGACCATTTGATTCCATATGAGACCTAGTAACCCAGAACTTGTCAGGATCCAAAACTGTTTGATACTCGTAATTGCATTTTTAAGAGAAGTGAAGCAAAACTTAACCCATTCCTTCATAGGGTATTTTTAGATCCAACCACTTTCAATAAATCAACCGAAATGAGCATTAACTAGAGAAAAGGAAACTTTTAGAATTTTGTAGTTTGAAACCATTGTGATACATAGAGCATTTGCTCTCATAGGAGCAAATGCTCTATTTATCACAACAGGTGATTTTTACAGAGGCGTAGAAATGCCTATTTATGGAGGAAATGGTTAACATACATAATTGCAAAAGATACAAAACAACAGTGCCAAAATGTCACGATATACGCCCGTCAAATGTCTGGAAGTTGAAAGGCCATTTCTCTATATCAGGCGGCAAAAATTCACAAAGTAAAGGGAGATGATTCTGGAGTGCAAAGGGCATTATGGTAATATACGTACTGACCAAATTTGAATTGAATTGGTTAACGTTTGTTCGAGTTAGAGGAAATTCATAATGTAAGGGGAGATAATTCTTGAGTGCCTGGGACAATGTTGCTGGTTATCAATCTTGACAGACATTATTGTAATATTCATGCTGACCAAATTTGAAAAAGGATTGAATTACATTTATTTGTTTGAGTTAGGGAGCGGACATGCAAAAGTTCATGAAAATTAATAAAATAGGGGGATATAATTCTGGAGTGTCTGGGACAATCTTGCTAGTTATCAAACTTGACTGAGATATTTCACAGACATTCATAAAGTACGGTGAGATAGTTCTGGAGTGTCTGGGGGCATTTTTTACTGGGTATCGAACTTGACTGAGACATTATGGTAATATACATGCTGACCAAATTTGAAATGGATTGGATTGTATTTGTCTGAGTTAGAGAGCGGACTAGCAAAAGTTCACGGACAGACGCACGGGCGTATAAAAATGACCATATTTGCAGACGACATTATACTAAATTTGTAAAGAGTTACAGTCAAGAATGTGTCATTCGGCAGCTGTATACAATACAGCCAATCAATGAACACTGTTGTGTAGTAAGGAGAGAACAATTTGGATACTTTTAGGCAGGTGGCTGCTTAATGCAGGGTGAAAGTCATACAGAAAGATCCTAGGAGCTTTATCAATCTGTATGACTTTCATCCTGCATTAAGCTGTCACCTGTCTCCAAGATGGATATTTATACTAAATTCAATATCCGGTTAATATGGGTTTTGCTGTATATTGATTGTTGCCTTACCACAGTAGTCACATGTCAGTTGACAGCCCTTCTCTGCCTTGAAGTAGCTGCAATGGCCGTCTGCATGCTTGGATGCACAGCTTGACAACGAATCTGCACATGGGTCTGAAATTGTAGAAAAACATGCATGCTACCCTCTGGGTGGTTTGGGGCATAACTGTAAATAACCATACAGTAAAACCTCTCTATAACGGCCACTTAATTGTGTTAATTAGTTGGTATTTAGGGCAGGTGGCTGCTTAAAGCAAGGTGAAAGTAAAACAGAACGCTCCTATAGGAGCCTTCTGTTTTACTTTCACCTTGCTTTAAGCCGCCACCTGCCTTTAACCAAAAATAATTGATGGACATTAGTGGTCGTTGTAGAGAGATTTTACTGTAGTATTTAAAGAATTCCCTCATTTAGGCACCTTTGCAAACACAATTGACCCAGATCAGACAGCTCCTGTAAGGGTCTGCTCTGTTTGCTTATGGATTAATGTAGATCTGATTCTGAAGTTTCTGTCACAGCCAAACATTTCATATTACGTGGTATTATTAAATACTAGTTCATGCAGTAAAAATATCATAATTAATATTCATGGAGGAAAGGGTTGACTCTGTGCACTCTAAGTAATTGTTGTCGTACTTACATAAGTAATTTGCCTAAGTAACTTACCCCTAACATGTAAGGAGTCTTTATAAGCATTTTATGAATGATTGTCTTATCTTCTCAAGCTGTAAAAAACATTTTTTTTTAATTTTACTTTCATTTGTATTAAAATGCGATCAGTGTAGTTTGGATCGTGATAAGCATGTTAGCAGGCAAAAAAAAGTATTACTAGATTTTCTTTGGTTTAATGGGTTTGATATTTCAAATGTGTTTCAGTCAGGAGAATTTTACTTGTTGGTATATACCTGAGATCATACACACTCCTTAGTCTACATTGTCTTGAACCCTCTACCCCCCAATAAACGCCTTTGAAAACAGAGTAGACCCAGATCAGACGACTCCTACAGGAACCATCTGATCAGGGTACGCTCTGTTTGCTTATGGATATAATATAGATCCGATTCTCTAGTATCTGGTTTGGCAAAAAATGCCATTTTAAAAAATCGCACAATGATTATTCATGGTGTAATCATTTCTTTCATGAATATTTATGGATTCAAGGGTTAAGCATTAAATTATCTTGGAAATTACGATTCTCATATCATCTGAGGATGCATACCTTTGCAGTCGAGCCCACCACAACCGGCCTGACATGTCCTCCTACAGTTATTGGTAATTAGGTTGGTTGACTCCCTGCATTCTGTGCAGTCCTTGCCCGTGAACGCATACTGGCAGCGACAGTTGTCTCCATAAGTCACGCTGGCGTCACACATGCAGTCACACGATGAGTCCACAGCGTAACCATTGAAACAATACACACCACATGTACTTGCACATGTTTGACCTGAAATTTGTAATAGAAGTTCACTAGTATTCTATTATTTCTCTCGTACACTTTTCACACCTTTGCAAACAGAGCAGACCCAGATCAGACGACCATAGGTCGTAGGAGCTTTACAGTTTATACCAATACCTAAACATTCTGTGTATATATGCTATTATAACAATTCAGCTGATAAATATTATCGATGTCAATACTTCTATGTGTGGAGTGTTTGTCTCTGGTTCTTGTGTGTCTGTTGGTGTAAATTAAAACCGTGTTTTCTGTGTTCATCTCGTGTGTGTGTGTGTGTGCGTTTGGGTGTGTGTGTGTGTGTGTGTGTGTGTGTGTGTGTGTGTGTGTGTGTGTGTGTCATGCTGTCTATCGGTGTTTTGGTGGTGGTTGCGTCTTGTATGTGGCTTTGCCTGCTTGGCTTTTTCATTTACATTAATATTAAACAGGAATATCGCGTCCATACTCGTTGCCAACACAATCTAATGATATCTACACCAACATACATAAATCTAATCTTTGAGCCACGCATGCTCTGTACACACAATGTCTCAAAACATGCAATTCATTGGGAATATTGTTAAAATTACCAACATAAACATGTTCTGCATACGTACAATAGATAAAAGCCGATATTTTGCAGAAAATATTTTTTACTATTATTGGCGCCTGTGCATTTAGCGCGGCGCCTCTATGAGCTTACGAAATGGTCAGCTAATGGGAGGAGCAGTCATTTCTGTACCGGTGAAAAAATGAAAGTTACTTGTTTGAGCAATGTAAATTGTATGTACTGGTCGATTAAGAGTGTAAATAACATATCAGAAGTAATGAAATAAAAATAAGCATTTGTTTGTTATTATTGCATTAAAAGAAATGAATGCATTATTGATACTAAAAAGCTGATCCTTTCGAATTTCCGGTGCAATAGGCTTGCATCAAAGTCTTGGAAAGTATTATAGTAAGTTTATACTATTCAATTTCTCACACAAATATCAAAGCTAACCTTGGGAGCTTTCATCCATGTATTATGGACTTCATCAGCCAACTGATCTTTTTACTGTGACTGGGGATTAGGCTTAACACCACTCGAGGGCATGAGTGATGTTAAAGCTTTGTCCCAGATGTGCGGTAACTGGAAACGGCCCCGTCCCTGTTCAGCACTGGTTTGAGTGTTCTGATATATATTGCCCCTATATCCCTGTACTGAATTTCCAATATATCTGGTATCTAGAGTCATAACATTCCGCTTAAACAGGTGTAGGAAAGGACAATGCATATACATTTTAATCCTATAGTTCACATAAATGCCTTTTAACGCCATTACACACATAGTATAGTAAAACCTCTCTATAACGGCCACTAAATTGTATTAATTAGTTTGGTATATAGGTCAGGTGGACGCTTAAAGCAAGGTGAAAGTAAAACAGAACGCTCATATAGGAGCGTTCTATTTTACTTTCACCTTGCTTTAAGCAGTCACATGCCTTTAACATAAACTATTTGATGTAATTTTGTGGCCGTTATAGAGAGGTTATACTGTATATGCAAATCATACGTCCCCTGTGTTTAGGAACCATTTGATCAGATCATGTTCTGTTTCCTAATAATAATACAGACTTGATTCTGTAGTTTCTATCATGATTAACAGTTCCTATATACATGTATACACTTCTAGAAATTGATATAATGAATGCCATTACTTCTCACCTGAATGTTCAGGAAGTAAAATATTTAATATCAAGGTTTGGGCCTGTCAAAATGATCCTTCATGTTTTGTTAAAAAGTTGCTTATAGTGTTTGGTTTATCACAGACCTACCGTAATATCCATTAAGACAAACACATGAACACAGAGTATCATTCCATGTACCACCATTTGAGCACGAGCCCGTGCACAAATCTGAAAAGAAATGAAAGCTTTTTAGCTCTTATCTCTCTATTCGCAACCTGATTCGCATTTGCAAACGGCTTGGATCTAAATGAGACGCCGATTAACTCGGGGTCTCATCAGAATCCAAGCTGCTTGCCAATAGTTCCCAAAAGCGCTGTAGTTTTGACCGGAAACACATTTTGTTGTGTTGTATGGGCTTCTGTATAACGTCAACACTAATGTGGAGGCGAATCAGAATGAGAATGACAATAATAATAATGAATATATTCTAGTCTACAGTTTAATACACATATTTACAGCAGGTAACATATATAAGCGTCTAAATCCTATAGAGTTACATAACAAACTGGGGCCTGGTGATAGTGCGGGTTTCCGCGGGCTCTCCGAGTCACATGACTGCAGGCTAGCTACAATCTGTATCGGCAATGTAAATGTCAGTATAGAACACATTTGAACAGACATTATTTTTCTCAACGAGTAAGAGTTAACACAGTTTTCAAAGTGGAATGGTCCATAATTGTTCAATGATAAAATGCATTCAGTAAGGGGCACAGGGGGCCATTTCGTGGGTCTAGATTGTCTAAAAAGTAAAAAAAAAATGATTGGGTCGATTTAGTGTTATATTATATACGTATATAATATAACACTAAGTCGACCCAATCATTTTCTTTGACTTTTTAGACCATCTAGACCCACGGAATGGCCCCTTGTTGTAAGGGGTATACTTTGCGAGATGATTATGAATGGCAAACAGCGAAGTTCCTGATAAAAGTGTTCTTTTAGGAACCCTCTGAACTGGGTCTACACTTTTTGCAAATGCCAGTACACTAGTTTACGGCATTTAAAGGGTTAACATGCTAACCAGAGTAAGCAAAGTAGCCATAAACGTGATACAATGTATACACATCTCTTCATTGTTGACATTCAAATTAAATAAAAAAAAATACATTATAAGGCGACAGATAAAAAAGGTGTCAATTTTTTTAATTATTATATGTTTGGTTTGTGTAAAGACATTTAAATTATTCATACATTTGTTGTGTGTACTCAGTCTATAATATATGGAAGCTTTGAATAGCAATGCATGGTCACTCACCATTAGATGGCTCAACAAAGGAGTAGCGAATACCATCATTTTCAGCATCACCTTTCTGATGAATCTACAAAAGAAGGCCAATGGAGTGAACACAAACAATCTCACAGGAGGTAATAGCAAGAGTTTGATTTGTAAAGATCTTGTATATGGCAAGATCAAGCTTTCCTTTATAAGTATCCAATAGTTTTGATACATGTATGCATTCATTCGTCTGGAATTAACCCTTTTCCTGTTAAATAATAATGTAAGAAAAAATGACACCATGATTATTAATTAGCTAAATATTTATAACGGCATATGTACACAGGATGTTTTGGTATTCGTAGAAACTGTAGAGACATATCTATTATAATATTTATGCAAAAAGTGCAGACCCGGATCAGACGGCTAACACAGGAGAGGTATGATTTGGGTCTACTCAGTTTGAAAAGGTGCCAAAAGTAGTCTGTCTATATGACTGTTTGCAAAGGCGTCGAAAGGATATGAAGGAAAGAGTTAAACATTTACAGTCTGAAGTAGTTGCTACAAAATATAATGTCAAAGGTTTTGACATCGGAATGGAATACGTCGGGGTCATATATTTGCAAACAATTGAATCCAGATTGAACGTTCAGCGCTTTATGCAAACATAGTAGATCTTGATCAGACGGATCTATCCTGTTTGCTTATGAAATAATATAGACCTGATTCTAGAGTTTCTGCCATGGTAAAAACCCTTGTGTTCACGTCACTGTAACAATTCAGCTAACTGGTATTTATTATCTTATTATTTCTTGCATGAATATTCATGGACAAAACAATTACAATGAAAAATGGAAGTGGATTAATGAAGCCATTTTAGAAACTAAAGAAACAGACCTTTCAAACTCCACTAGCAAACAGAGCAGACCCTGACCAGACGGTTCCTACAGGAGCCGTTTGATCTGGGTCTACTCTGTTTGCAAAAGCATGAAAAGACGTTTATATGAAGGAAAGGGTTAGGCAAGGGGACATTCAGCACACTTGTATTTGTTGATCCAAGTTTGGAATGTTATGGATAGTATAGTCTACATAAAAGCTACAATGAAATACAACACATACAACATATGACGAGAGTCGTTCCATTTTCAAATGATGTATAAATAATATAAATGCCATGGATTACACTGAAACCGGGAAAGCTGATTTATGTATATTGTTTTTATGGAACATTGCAGCGTGACAACTGCCTTTCAAAACAGGTGGCTTGAAATTATTAAATATTTGTATCACCATCGGGCTTCCGTACAATTGATTAAAAAGGGCCGAAAATCATTGTTTATAGGTTCACCTTTATGAAAGCAGGTTCCGTGAGTTCGAGTCCTGGCTCAGACCGGAGGGATTGCTCTTTACTGTCAAAGGACCAGTATGAGGAGGCGAAGTTCACAGGGTTGTCCTCGGTGTTGTAGAGAGCCTGGGACACTGGCGACAAGACCTTGACATTGTCCTTCGTCCAGATCTCTGCAAGATGAAGATGCCCTCGTACAGACACAAAGATGAATGCATAAATTAAAAAACTGTTTCAAGAATGTATCCTTATTTCTCATCCTGTGTTATTACCTTTGTGGACACAGAGTAGAGTTAGGTGGAGAAATCACGATACTTGTATTTGAATATTCCAATTCATCTTTGACTTATCTCGTAGTTCACATCTGTGTACTCTAAATGGTGATATCGAGCTACTTTCGGTATTAACGATATCCCGGCAGACGGCAACTGTCACAAAATTAGCATGCGGTCTTACAGGTCATTAATGAGACTAACTTATCTCGATAATAGGTGATAGGTAGAGGCACTCAATGGATAATGACAAATGAACAGGGTTATGTTGTCTTTAAATGTGTCAAGGCATTTGTTGTGTTTTAAGCTAAAACATCAGAATGTAAATATATACAGTAAAACCTATCTATAACGACCACTAAATTGCATCAAGTATTTTGTGTTAAAACTTAAAGGCAGGCGGTTGCTTAAAGCAATGTGAAAGTAAAACAGAACGCTCCTATAGGAACGTTCTGTTTTACTTTCACCTTGCTTTAAGCAGCCACCTGCCCTAAATACCAACCAATTAAAAATTCTGAAGGGAGGTGACAATTAACTCAATTTAGTGACCGTTATAGAGAGGTTTTACTGTACTGACTTTAATCATACGTGTACGCTGCTGCCTTGTTTTCAATTTATTTCCTGAAATGACTTAATTCTTCTCTTGCTGAATTTTAAAATACATTTCTCCTTCTTTACACATGTCCTGTTGTATAATTACATATATATTCACTGTGTACAAGTATTTCGCTGTGCAATCACTGCTGTGGAGTGCACTGGTTGCACAATCAACTTGTAAATAGTGCAGATCCTGATGAGACAGCTCCTGCAGGAGCTGTCTCATCTGGGTCTTCACTATTTACAGGTAGGTATATTGACGTGAATAGCAAGCGAAGGGTTAAGACAAAATCATGTCATTTAAGACACGACCATATATGTGCATGCAATTTTATTAAATCCACCATGATTAACATAGGCTAACCCATTCCCTGATATTGACGCCTTTGACGCCTCTGCAAAAGTCACTTGTTGAAACAATTGTGATAAATAGAGCATTTGCTATAGGGGCAAATGCTCTATTTATCACAATAGTTTCAAACTACAGAATTCTAAAAGTGTCCTTTTCTCTACTAAATGCTCCTTTTCGGTAGATTTATTCAAAGAGGGTGGATCTAAAATAGCCTTTGAGGGAACGGGTTAATATAAGTCCTGAGCTATATGCTCATATATATCGCTAGTGTATGAATGGTTGATCTAAAAGGCTATTCTGTATTCCAGAGTAATATAAATAGTAACCTAAATAATTTTTCTTCATGTCGGCCCAAGTAAACTCGAAGATGACGTCCGTCGCGCCAGTGGGAATTTGAGCAATTATTTCTCGTTGGCCTGTAAAATAACAATAATAATAATAATAAACCCCAAAACATTGACATCATTTCATCACATGATTTGTTTAAACAGCTGTTTCACAAATTTAGATCTGGGGCAAGTATGCATACTTCCAATTCATCCAAGTCTTTGAGACACTGAGTGTCAAACATGTTAGCTCCAGGTGATATGCCGAGCGACTCGCGATCTCATCTGAAGCAAAGCTGTTTTCAATGCAAGCCATATCGTGCTTAGCATGACAAGTGCCTCAACCATTTACTTCATAGAAACAGAACTAAACCAGATGGCTCCTGTATCAGCCGTCTGATCAGGATATGCTCTGTTTGCTTATGGAATTACATAGATCGATATGATACAGTTTCTACAGTACGTAGCTAAATAACTCATATTTATCGTTATAACAAATATATAATTTCTGAAAAATTATCATCTAAAATACAGTAAAACATCTCTATAACGGCCACTAAATTACACCAAGTATTTTGTGTTAAAGGCAGGTGGCTGCTTAAAGCAAGTTGAAGTAAAACAGATCGCTTCTATAGGAGCGTTCTGTTTTACGTTCACCTTGCTTTAAACAGCCACCTGCCCTAAATACCTGCCCTAAAAACTAATTAACATAATTTAGTGGCCGTTATAGAGAGGTTTTACTGTAAGTTTTTCTATATAATTTCTTTTTAAACAAACTACAAAAAGTTTGGATCCACATAGTATACATAGTTATACTCTGTGTCTCGTCTGCATCCAGACTGCAAAATGCAATCACCACGCCTCTAGCGGTGCTAAAGGTACACTGTGGACTTTTAGTGAAATACGAACAAGACGGCATGTGGATAGATGGAGAAAATTCTAGACTGCTTTTATTATAACTTTCTACTTTTCAGTTTCTATACAAAATGGAAATGACATGCTTTAATCCTTTACCTGATGAATATGCATGATGAATAGTGACTGTATGAATATTTATTAGCTGAATATTTATAATGGCACATGGATACATAGAAGTTGGCCAAGGCTGGAACTGTAGAAAAGGATCTATATAATTTCATAAGCAAGTAGAACAACCCCTAATCACACAGCTCCTACAGGAGACGCCTGCTCTTGGTATACACTGCTTGCGAAAACATCAAATGACGTCTCTGTTAGGTACATGTATAACAATAAACAATGACTCAGGAGGAATTCTTCCCCTTTCCTCCATAAATACGCCTTTCTACGCCTCTGTAAAATTCACCTGTTGAAACCATTGTGATAAATAGAGTATTTGCTCCTACAGAAGCAAATGCTCTATTTATCACAATGGTTTCAAACTACAAAATTCTAAATGTTTCCTTTTCTCTAGTTAATGCTCCTTTTCGGTAGATTTATTCAAAGTAGTTGGATCTAAAAATAGCATATGGAGGAAAGGGTTAATGTCAAATATTTGCTTGGTTAATGTCAAATATTTGCATTATTTTCTTGGGTGAACTATGATGAATAGCTGATAACAGGATACTGCAATGAATACATATGATTGCAAATTTTTGTCCCTAAGATCTTGATTGCGGGTATATTGGTGTTAGTCTGTCTGTCTGTTTGTCTGTCTGTCTGTCTGTATGTATGTCTGTGTGTCTATGTGTGTGTCTGTTTGTCTGTCTGTCTATCTGGCGTATGTATGTCAGTCTGCCTGTCTGTATGTTGTGTGTCTGGTCTGTCTGTTTGTCCGTCCGATTTTAATCTTGACCACAACTTTGGGTCTATTAAAGAGAGAGACTTCATATTAGGCATGCACACTCAACTCATGTCGTCGCAACTTTTGAGTGATGCCATGATAAGGTCAAGTCACGCTTCTAGATCAAATGTCAAAATTATATTTTTTTTCTTTGCTTGTGAGGAATATCATTCCTACCTTGTCCGGGTTTTGTGTAGTCGATATGTTCCGAAACGGACAGTGCAGCGGAGAAATCCTAAATACAAAATGTTGAAATATCATAATCAGTTTCCTCTATATGAAACAACTCTCATACGCTTAAAACACGGAAGGTTCAGATAATGCACGCCTCTTGCAAGAGTAACCTAAAATGTTGTTATGTTTGTTGCATGTAATGACTCTTGAAAGCGTTTTTCATTTACAGAGATCCAGATAAGATGGTAAATTTTTACATTTTCAAGAATATCTCCTTTATTTCTCCACCAAACCCTATACTATGACTACTGTTTAGAATTGTCTCGAAGAGACGATTCTAAAGAGTGTCAAAGTACTTGTATAGGGTTTGGTGGAGAAATGATGATTTTAGTATTTGGGAACGCAACTTTATATGTAGCTCTGATTTGAATGCTGAAATTTCAAAGTGGATGTTCCATCATCATTCAATGATGGAGGTCATCCAGTACAATAAAGGTATACGTTGCCAACAGTGTACAGTAAAACCTCTCTATAACGGCCACTAAATTACATTAAGTTAAAGGCAGGTGGCTGCTTAAAGCAAGGTGAAAGTAAAACAGAACGCTCCAATAGGAACGTTCTGTTTTACTTTCACATTGCTTTAAGCAGCCACCTGCCCTAAATACCAACTAATTAACACAATTTAGTGGCCGCTATAAAGAGGTTTTACTGTATACCCCTTGGGGAGCCCTCTGATCTTAGTCCACACTGTTTGCTAATGTCAGTATATGCATGTTCCTCATTCAAAGGGTTAAACGTGAAACTGAAAAGAATTAAATTTATGCGTCATGTAACCTTTAGCACTCTAAGCAATTGTCGTCTGCAAATGTTATCGTCTGCTTCAATGGTAAAAGTAGATTTTTCTTGTATTTCTAGTCAGAAGCACAATAAGAGCATCAAACAGTTTGGATCCTGATGAGACGCAGAGTTGCTTAACACATTCCCTCATATTGACGACTTTTGACGACTCTATAAAAGTCACTTCTTGAAAACATTGTGATAAATAGAGCATTTACTTCTATAGGAGCAAATGCTCTATTTATCACAATGGTTTCAAACTACAAAATTCTAACATTTTCATTTTCTCTAGTTAATGCTCCTTTTCGGTAGATTTATTCAAACAGGTTGTATCTATATAAAATAGCCTATGGGGTAATGGGTTAACGTATCATATGTATCCAAAATGTTTGAAATGGTCATCAAGAATTCCAGAATAGAGTGTTTATGGTTAATAGATTATCACTATACATAAATAATTATATCATAAATTTTAACCCTTTCGCTGCCAAACTCTGTAGTCTGCTAACTTTGTCGTCTGCTACAAATTTTCATTATTTTGATTTTCTTCCTTTTTGTTTCAAAATCATAGTAACAGTAACAAACAGTTTGGATCCTGATGAGACGCCGAGTTACTCGGCGTCTCATCTGGATCCAAAATGCTTGCATGGGTAATCACAGATCCGGCATTGGCAGCGAAAGGGTTAAAAAGTTAGCATATTTTGTCGGTTTTCCCTGGAAGTACTATCATTTATGTCTGACCAAGTACTAACATTTATGTCTGACAAAGGCTCGGTAAACTATCAGCTACACAATGTATGACCATCTAACATACAGTGCAAACATTCAACCACATGGCAAGTTTCAAAAGCGCGTCTGCACAAATATTTAAACGCAACAAAATATTGCTTGCAGTAAACACAGTTTCACGTTTAAGGGAACATGGGGGATTTAGTTTCTTTTGCTGATTAAATTACCACAGTGGTCATTAGTTCAGAGGTAGATCTACGGCGTCTAACTCAGAGTCAAGAAGTTTCGAATGTCAGTAAAGTGTTGTACATGTACTTTATATAATGAAACGGGTTTTACTAAGTGTCCTATGCAAGTTTAACTGTTCATTGCACTTGGCCGCTTTGCTTCCTCCTTGATAAAATCGTATTTGCTATAAATGTAATCGCCATGAGACATAAAAAAGCGACATCGAATCACAAAGGCAAATATCTCCCTACGACGGAAACCTATGAATGTTGGATATGCTTGCCTCACAGTACCCCTGGACACAGTACTTGATTCCACTGCCGCTGCAGGGGGTTCCGTCTGGTAGAAGTGCTGTGTTAGTAGAACACGTGACCTCACACTGGCCATGACCTAGAGTACAATATATATATATATATATTTGCAGTTGGCCTTAACAAATTACCTCATAGGCTATTTTTAGATCTAACCACTTTGAAGAAATCTACCGAAAAGGAGCATTAACTAGAGAAAAAGAAACGTTTCGAATTTTGTAGTTTGAAACCATTTTTGATAAATAGAGCAATTACTCCTATAGGAGCAAATGCTCTATTTATCACAATGATTTCAACAGGTGACTTTTGCAGAGGCGTCAAAAGGTGTCAATATGAGAGAATTGGTTAAATGCTTTGGACATATATCCGTCAGTATTTACTATTACTATTTATACACATGTATGCCAATGTCTTTGATGAGGTTCCGATGTATATTCTGACAAGAATTTTTGGCCACCCAATAGACATCTTTAGGTACGTGACTGCTTTATGAAGGGTGAAAATCGTGCAGAAAGTTCCCAAAAGAACTTTCTGTGTTACTTTCACCCTGCATTAAACTGTCACTTGTCTTAAAGACTGGCATTGATGTTAATTTGAAAGTTCGATTTAGATTGATTTCACCTCGTTGATACGCAAACGAATTAGAGGAATGTTTTAGTATAAAACATGTTACCAATTCGTCACACAAAGACACCGTATTTACATGTAGTTCTAAGTTAACATTATTAATTAGGCGTACATGTATACATGATACTCATAAATTATGTAACAATGATGTTTTAAAGAAATCCTAGACGAATTTTCCCTTAAATCTGTTTTTCATTCTCCTTAAACCTTAAACTGAATTTATGCGTTTATTTATTTAAACATTCAACCACTTAATATTCATTTATGCACTATGTAACATAAACTAATCTTCATTAGGTATGAAGGTATACGCTTTCCAATGGAGAGTCAAATTTCCGCTGTTTACCTGAGGTTTTGACACTGACGGTCTGGTTTACGGTTTCTCCGAAGTTTGCACACGTGGTTTGTCGTACCTGCGCAAGGTCTACACTGATGCTATTACCCGGACAGACCTAAGACAGACTCGACATAAGGTCATAAGATAAAATAAATACTTTTCAATTACAGTAAAACCTCTCTATAACGACCACTAAATTGTGTTAATTAGTTGGAATTAGGGCAGGTGGTTGCTTAAAGCAAGGTGAAAGCAAAACAGAACGCTCCTACAAAATATTTTATGTAGTTTAGTGGTCGCTATAAAGAGGTTTTACTGTATATGGTAGAGGGGTTCCGGAATATTTTCGGATATATCCGTTATTTGGGTAACGACGCAACTTTATTAACCCTTTTCCTGTTCTGTACTCAGTACAAATTCCAATACGTACTGAGTAATCATGGTCAAAATAGTTATAATGAAATATGGAAGATGCAACATTGTAGCCATTTTAGAAACTTAAGAAGCAGATCTATCAAATTACATTAGCAAACATAACATACCCTGATCAGTCGGCTCCTCTATGGACCGTCTGTTCTGAGTCTTCTCTGTTTGCAAATGCATTTAAAGTCAGAAAACACGTTTATATGAAGGAAAGGGTTAATCTCCAAACACAGTAATGGTAGGGAACACATTCGTCTATTGCACAGATATAGAACACCAACAATTGTGGCGTTTAACAAAAACTGTGTGCATTAATCCTTTAACCCACAAATACGTTTTTAACATTTTTTTTCAAACAGAGTAGACCAATATCAGACGCCTTGTATAGGAGCTGTCTGATCAGGGTTTGCTCTGTTTGTTTACGGACTATATTGATCTAATTCTACAGTTTCTGTCTGAGCTAAAATGACATTTGCTGTTATTATTATTATACCACATTTATATAGCGCTCTTTTCACACTGGATATGTGCATTCAAATGCGCTTATAAATAACTTGATTAATATTAATGATGTAATTATTTCTTACATAAATATTCAACTACGATTTGAAAATAACCGGAACATGTACATAACTCAGCGTTGCATACCGTGTAGTTTACACACCTCAACAACTTGGAAAATAAAAAACCCAGATGGCAACTTCATCAAATGGTACCTTTAACCCTTTCCCTCATATAAACATGTTTTCACGCATTTGCAAACATAGTAGACCCAGATCAGACGGCTCCTAGAAGAGCCGTCTGATCAGGGTCTGCTCTGTTTGCGCATAGAATTTGATATATCTGTTTATTTACTTTCTAAAATGGCTACAATGTTCCACCTCCCATATTTCTTTATAATTATTATGTAATGAATATTCAGTAGGTATTGAAACGGGAAAGAGTTAATAGTCCCACTTTTTTACGCCTTGCAAACAGAATAGACCCCCATCATATATGTCCTACCCTGTGTCTGCTTTGCTTGCATATGTTATATATCTGGAATGTTTCTACTGTTTGCCATGACAATACATTTCCTTATTTTAAACAATAATCATATTAATATTAAAGCGATAGTCTGTACTTGCAACTTGTATGAAACATGCATAAACTGTACATCAACAAATTGCTTAAATGTATATGTTGAAGTGAAGTATATGGCAAGAAAACCAATCGAATAAACGCCAGAGAAGAGAACATTATCCCGTACATGTATTTGATATCGATGACTCTGGTTCACTGCATGTACGAGTCGGGAACAGAACAGAACATAACAGATCCTTTATTTTCGCCACAGTTTACATAAAAGTAACAACATGTGAGCTTCGGGATCATTAGGTTTGATGTTATTTGTTTTGAAAATTGAATACTGCTTAAGCCGGTGCTAAGGGGGCGTGAGTAGTGTTGCAGTTTTAATTACTACTCATGAACAGACTCAATAAAACCGAGTCTGCAATTTTCTCATTTTGCATTTTTACTTTTGCTTTCGAAGGATCACCCATTTTCAGAATATATGTACTTCACAACAGCAGGTGTTAAGTGCTTGTGTGGCGGCTGTAGAAAGTCGCCCCGTACTTCAATCTCAGTGTTGTTATATTTTCTGGTCCTTCGGGATCATTAGTTTTGATGTTATTTGTTTTGAAAATTGAATACTGCTTAAGCCGGTGCTAGGAGGCGTGAGTAGTGTTGCAGTTTTAATTACTACTCATGAACAGACTCAATAAAACCGAGTCTGCAATTTTTTCATTTTGCATTTTTACTTTTGCTTTCGAAGGATCACCCATTTTCAGAATATATGTACTTCACAACAGCAGGTGTTAAGTGCTTGTGTGGCGGCTGTAAAAAGTCGCCCCGTACTTCATTCTCAGTGTTGTTATATTTTCTGGTCCTTCGGGATCATTAGTTTTGATGTTATTTGTTTTGAAAATTGAATATTGCTTAAGCCGGTGCTAGGGGGTGTGAGCAGTGTTGCAGATTTAATTACTACTCATGAACATACATAATAAAACCGAGCCTGCAACTTTTTCATTTTGCATTTTTACTTTTGCTTTCGAAGGATCACCCATTTTCAGAATATATGTACAATGTACTTCACAACAGCAGGTGTTAAGTGCTTGTGTGGCGACTGTAAAAAGTCGCCCGTACTTCATTCTCAGTGTTGTTATATTTTCTGGTCCTTCGGGATCATTAGTTTTGATGTTATTTGTTTTGAAAATTGAATACTGCTTAAGCCGGTGCTAGGGGGCGTGAGTAGTGTTGCAGTTTTAATTACTACTCATGAACAGACTCAATAAAACCGAGTCTGCAATGTTCTCATTTTGCATTTTTTACGTTTGCTTTCGAAGGATCACCCATTTTCAGAATTATAGAGGAACACATAAATCACACAGAACAATACCAAACCTTAAGAATATTGATGTCGTGTATTGAGCGTCTCGGATAACCGCGTCACAGAATCCCCTGCGACATCTCCCCGGCCCCACCCAACGAAACCCGAAACCCACCCAATAGCCCCATGGCAGGAGATGAACCCCGAGGCCATACCCCACCCGAACCCGACAATAGCCGCACCCCCCCCCCCCTTTTGCAAAGAAACCTCCACCCTCGAGTATACATGACGCTGTAGAAAGCCAGCGATCCCCACAATGGAGGTCAACGGGGGGAAACCGCGCTCGCTGCCGGATCCCAGCGAAATCCCACCCCAGAGCCCGCCCCCGCCCCGAGACGGCCGAGGCGAGCCCGAACGCGGGTGGGAAAAAATCGCCGAAAATTCAGCAACACAGCCACCCGAAAAGCACAGTACAAGTGTTGTCTTTTAGTTTAGTAACTGTGCACACTTTGTTGTACAACAAAACATTATACGTATCATTGAAAATGGGATCATTTTGTACCACAGAGAATGTTTTCCATTCAAGTTCAAATTGGCAATCTTCATAAAAATAATTGAGTATAACCAAGACGATAGTTTATAATTGTATTGGAATATGCGTTTATTCAGAGGCATATACATAGTATGTATATGTCTCTGGTTTATTGTAGAGCATGTAACTATAACAATGAGCGGAGAATTGCACAAATGTACTCCATAAACACCTTTTTATGCCTTTGCAAACAGAGTAGATCCAGATTATACGGCTACTATAGGAGCCGTCTAATCAAGGTCTACTCTGTTTGCTTTTAATATAATGCAGGTCTGTTCTTTAGTTTCTATTACAATAAAGACTTATTTTGTTCATACGTTTTAAAAATTCAATAAATTTATATTCATGATGTCATTATATCTTGACTGAATATTCACGGAGTAAATGGTTAATAATGAGTTATTGATAACACTGAGAACACATCAGTCGATGTTTTACTCACGGGTACATTGGCGGTGCACGTGCGCAAGTCGTATTGGGATCCGTCACAAAACGGCGAGTTCTGGGGGCTGAAAATGACGTTGATTTATAATCTTAACTCTTTTGATGCCAGAGATTATTGTCGTTCGCAAAATTGGCCGTCTTATTTTTTGTTCAAGAAATATATTAAATCACATCATCCAATAGTCATCTTTTGCGAGTGTCTCATCTGGATCTTGAATAGGTAATCACCGATTCATAGTCGACAGCTAACAAAAGGCGGTTTCTTTGCGGGCTACGTAATTAGGCACAATCAACAATATACAAGTCTTAACTCATTCTCTCCTAGACTAATTTTAGACCCAGCCTACTTGAATAAAACTTCTAAAAATAAGCATTAAATTTTACTAGAAAAAAGGAAACTAATAGAATTGTGTAGTTTTGAAACCATTGTGATAAATAGAGCATTTGCTCCTATAGGCGTCAGTAGTAGGGAATGAGTTAATCCTTTGAATGCGATACAAGGCTATACTTGCAAACAGTGTATACCCAGATCAGAGGGTTCCTAGAATAGTCCTCTAATCAGGGCCTGCATCCTAGATTGTTATTAGACCCAACCTCTTTGAGCACATCTACCGAATAGGAGCATTAACTATAGAAAAGGAGATATTTAGAATTATGTGGTTTTGAAACCACGGTGATAAATAGAGCATTTTGTTCCTATGGAGCAAATGCTCTATTTATCACAATGGTTTTAAAGCATGACTTATACAGATGCATCAAAAGGTGTCAGTATGAGCGAATGGGATAACTTATATCAAAATAAAATCAAAGTGCCAAACAGCTGGTCTCCTTATGTGATACCACATTACTCACTGTCTTATCTGCACCAAGATATATATGTTATCAAAACTTCGCCACTTTAGTTAAAAAAGTTTCACGTTTCGCTTTTTATAATGCACATTAAAACTTTATTGATATATATTCTATTTTATTTGTTAAAGACAGGCATTGCACTTGATGTTACAGATTTATTCAGTAAATTATATTCATGAATACAAACCGTATTACGTGTTGACATGATTAGGTTATTTTTATTGTAACACCTAACAATCAAACAATTTTGCAACTACCATATCTGCCTTCAAACGTCTTCATAAGTGGCCCCTGAGGAATCACACTTCTACGTTGGATATTATTTTAACTGTAAGTAGCAAATCATAGATTTTGAAACAGAAACGTATAGTACACCATTTCTAAGACTCATACTGTCAGACAGTTTGGATGATGACTGGATTATGACTTGCTCTATGTATCATATATGTACCGGTTAACATTAATTTATTACTTTCGAAACTTTCTATAACAAGCACTCAACTCTTTCGGTGCCAAATAATTTTTATATACCACTGTAACTATATAGTAATTGTATGTGTACTTACACAGGATTGGTGCAGTCACGCTTTCTGAACTGAATCCCCGCACCACACGTAACGGAACAGGAGGACCAGTCGCTGTACTCCGACCAGCCACCCTAAAGAATGTAGCATCCTATATAGGAGCGTTTTGTTTTACTTTCACATTGCTTTAAGTAACCACCTGCCCTAAATACCAACTAATTAACGCAATTTAGTGGCCGTTATAGAGAGGTTTTACTTTATGTCATTATAAAGTCCATCTAATAAATGGTCATAATGTCGTTATTTCTATCGCGAATATTCAATAGAGATAAGGTTAAAGGGTTACATTGAATTCAATAGTTATATTGTATCTTTGCAAACAGTTTGGATCCAGATGAGATAAGTAACCTGGGTCAACACAGTTTGACAAGAGCTACAGATAAAGGTACGTGCTCGTCATTTCCAAATAAAGAAGTTATTCTTGAAAATGTTTTAACCTTTAGCCTGCTTTAAGCTATAATCAATTTGTCTACCAAAATGCAATCAGAATGTCAAACAGTTTGGATCCTGATGAGACGCCGATTTACACGGCGTCTCATCTGGATCCAAACTGTTTGATAGGTATTCACTCATCCGCGCATAACAGGCTAAATGTTAATTTATGCCTCTTATCTCGACCTCTGTTTGGCACTCTCTGTTTGATAGAGAAACTGAGTATACTAAGTGATCTTCAAAATGAAACCTTTGCTTATCATCTTTAAAGTTAACGCTTTATCTTATGAATATTATGCAAGACAGGACAGACCCTGGTCAGACATTTTGCTGCATTTGTAGGAACCATATGATCTAGGCCTACACTGGTTGCAATGGCTTCATAAGACGTCTCTATTAGGTAAAGAATTTAATAATTTCCCTCATATAAACGTGTTTTCACGCATTTGCAAACAGAGTAGACCCAGATCAGACGGCTCCTAGAGGAGCCGTCTGGTCGGGGTTTGCTCTGTTTGCTAATAGAATTTTGATAGATATGTTTCTTTACTTTCTAAAATGTCTACAATAGTCCACCATCCATATTTCTTTATAACTATTTTGTTAATAAATATTTAATATGTATTGAAATTTGGCCAAATACAGAACAGGGAACCAGGGTTAAGAAGGTTGTGTTCCAGTGTCTTACCGGAATCACGTTAGTATACAGCAGGCTGGTGTTTGTCACAGCTTCACATTTGTCGTGCAACTTATAGCAGATCTGTAAGCATAAGACATGCTAGGTTAAACAATGTTTTACGAACGATTAGATGTCCTGAAAAACACCTAAACATAAACACAAACAGAATTTTGGAAAAGTATTGAAACGAAATACAGTTCTTATTGATATTTCCTATTTCTTCTCTGTGCTTTTTGTTTTAAAGGTACCCAACGTATTCTTGCAATATGTACAATTATTATACAGTTAATATTAAATTATAGATTGTATATACGTGACTTCAAAGTTGAAACTAACTACAAGTTTGCATTATCCAAACCGTATTTCCGATATTAATACGTGAATAAGTTACAGAAACATGTTAGCTGGCCACGAGGGCGTGTAACTCGTACAAAACAGGGAAGAGCATGCATACATGGGATTGTTGACGGATTTGGGTAAAAACTCTAACTATCGAGTATGGCCTGAATAATCTATTTCATTCTGGAATTGCCTGCTTGTGAGCGGTTCTCGATTATGTGATTTCGCAGTTCAATGACCGGCGATGTTACTATCCAACATCAGACTCGTAAAATACTAGTCTGTAGTCTGGATCCTGAAATTGAGGTTTGTTATAACAACAAAAATATTACATGTCAGTATTTTTGTATCTTACATTCGCATTGTCAAAACTCGAAACATAATACCACGACTCAGTTTCGCCTCTTGTGACATTACATTTCTCGGGTTGACAATATAAATGTCACATACACTAGTATTGACTATATACTGATACTACACTTTCTTTTACCATTGACCTTTAACACGTAACACTGAGTATATGATAATTCTTGCAAACCGTTTTGATCCAGAATTGATGCCGAGTAATTTGACACTGTTTGACACTCTGAATGTGTTTCTAAAATGAATGCAATGAACATCAAATATGAAAACGGAAGTAGACGACATTGAAAGAGTGTTTAAATCTACACTGTTAACTATCTGATAGGACTGGACACTAATTCAAGATTCTCGAGTGTTTGATCGGGAGTGCACCAACCTTTGGGGAGGTTCCATCACTGCCACAATATCGACCGGGAATATAGGAGGAGGATTTGAGCAGCAGTATACCGTTCTCTGTATGACGGGCACATGTTATCGGGCCACAGTATGTCTGTTACATAGAAAGAATACAATAAAACCTCTCTATAACGGTCACTAAATTACATCAATTATTTTGTGCTAAAGCCAGGTGACTGCTTAAAGCAAAGTTAAAGTAAAACATAATGCTCCTATAGGAGTGTTCTGTTTTACTTTCACCTTGCTTTAAGCGGCCACCTGTCCTAAATACCAAATAATTAACACAATTTAGTGGTCATTATAGAGAGGTCTTACTATATTGCAGTAAAATAACTATAAAACCTCTCTATAACGACCACTCAACATACGTCTAATTATGGGTTATTAAGACAGATGGGTACTTAATGCAGGACGTATTAAAGTTATGCAGAACGTTTCAGTCAGAATATAGGAATGCATATCAACTAATTTTGTAAATCAGTCAGTTAGATGATATCTTTAGTATCCCTTTGTTAACAAATCTTTTGAATGATCAATAAAACAATATATATATTATTATGATTATATATAAATATTATTCTAAACCTAAACATAACTGACATTATTCAGAACACAAATCTTGATTATTCTGTCTTTACATTAACCCAGTCTCTCATATTGACGACCCAGTAGAAGTTACTTTTCACTAGCTAATGCTCCTTTTCGGTAGATGTATTCAAAGAGGTTGCGTATCTAAAAAGCCTATGAGGTAATGGGTTAAACGGATGAAGCAAATGGTTGTCCATGTAACTTTGCGTAGCTCTTGACGTAAGAGCAATAGATATACGTATGTACTAAAATGTAAGGTTTGTAAATGCCATACCCGTGACCTGGGGTATGTCCTTAACCACGCTCCTGGACCAGCCATCATCTCACAGATCTGGTCGTCACTGTACAGCTGACCTAACATGCCATAGACGATCATATTATACATGTGCAATGTGTAAATTATTTGTTGTCTACACATATTGCTCATTGACAATTTCCCTAAAGAACATGTATATTTGAATTGATCACATACATATCCACAAACTTAATTTTACACTGTAAAATGTTCAGGTAATGTTTAACTTACACAGAAATTGTAAGATCAGATCTATATACAAACATATATATGTAATTGCATCGGCAAATACAACATATCCTAATCAGACAATTCCATCAGCAAACAGAGCAGACCCGGATCAAACAACTCCCACAGGAGTCATCTGATCTGGATCTACTTCGTTTGCATGTACTTGGATAGGCGTTTATATGAAAGAAAGGGTTAACTTTTGATGACTAGCTTTATGACATATTTTTAGTGGGAATATGACCAAATCAGAAATTCGGGATTTTTTTCTATTTGTATGATACTGTTTAACCGACCAAATCATTTTTCGCAGCATTCTGTAAACGTTTCTCAACCGGGTGTGCAGTAAAGAAGACTTTACATCTTTTGGACAACAGTTGCTTAATGTTCCTTTGGCAGTTTTCTGAATGACGTTCACTTTGCATTAACCCTTTCCCTCGTATACACATCTTTTGGCATGTTTGCAAACAGAGCAGATCAAGATTAAATGCAGAGAAAGTCTACGTATGTCAACGACATTTATGGTGACTACAGTAAACATTCTGGCTTTATGGGTACCTCGTCTGTATTCACTTACCGGCTAGTTTCCCATTGAATTCTATATTAGCATACATAGAGGTACTGGTTGTGTCAGCTGTAGAGGTTACGTCATCTTGAGCCAGACAGTTTAGGGTTCTGTAGCGCAAAGTAAATAAAAGCTCTCTACAACAGCAACAACAATAACAACGACACAACGACAACAACAACATAAAGAAGTCTATCTATTGGTTATAAATACAAGTGCTAATTAAATGCTTAACCGTTAAGCATCTGGCCGTTAATGATAACTATTGTCTTGTTGCTCGATATTGAAAGAAATGTATGTATCTATCTATCTAACCATTTGCTCCAATAATACGCTTTTTACGCCTTTGCAAACAGAGTAGACCCAGATCAGATGGTCCCTGTCCCATTGTTCCTGTGCGTGGATAAAAATGTCTTTATTTCTTACATGAATATTCATGGAGTAAACGGTTAACATTATGGAGAAAGCTCTCATATGAGCGATCTGCAGTACCTTTGTTCTGCATTTATCCATGTTCTACATCAGCTACCTGATCAGGTTTTGCCATGAATAATATAAATATGAGTCTACTGTTTTTGCAATGACTAAAAGTCCCCTTGCTCTTAAGACCTTATAAAATGGCATTATTAATCTTCATACAGTCATATTGTCATACATGAATATTCATTAGGTAAATGGTTAAATGCAACTAATGAAGAAGTAAACAAAGGCCACGGGTATTCATTCATTAACCCTGTCCCTCATACAAACACATGTTCATGCTTTTGCAAACATGGCAGACCGAGATTAGATGGTTCCCAAAGGAACCACCTGATTAGGGTCTGCTCTGTTTCCTTATAAAATTGTATAGATCTGATTCCATTTTCAACAAATACCAAAACTTCCTGTTTACATATGTCATTATAGAAATTCATCTAATAAATATTTAACAGGAACACAGTTAAGTTGTCGCTATAGAGAGGCTCTACCGTAGAGAATAATTACAGTAGAACATATACCCGATAGTCTGGCTCATCAAGACAGCGTTACACTCATTCCAGCGGAGCATGTTCGACTCCATGATACCTTTTCCTTTGGAGTACCCATCACAGTCGGAATTCGTGTTGTGGACCATACCCAGCCTGACCAAAACAGTATAGGACAATAACCAATAAAAATATAACAGCACCTCATGGAGGGTTTGAAAGAGGACATATCCCATTGAACCATTTCCTCCATAAATACGCCTTTTAACGCATCTGTAATAGTCACTTCTTGAAACCATTGTGATAAATGTGAGCAAACCCTCTATACTAAACAATTATAACAATTTCCTTTTCTCTAGTAAATGCTCCTTTTCGACAGATACATTCAAAGATAATGGGTCTAAAAATAGCCTATGAGGAAATGGTTAATCTATTTGGTACAGTAAAATCTCACTAATACGACCATTCAAAAGAAGTCTTATTCCGGATTTATAAAACAGGTGCGAGTTTGATGCAGGGCAAAAGTGATACTGATAGCTCCTATAGGAGCTTTCAGTATCACCTTTTCCCTGCACTAAGCAACCATCTGTTTTCAAGTCTCCTATATATTAATAAATTACGTGTTAACTTTAACGAGACTGTACAGTATATATAACCCTAGCGGCCAATGCGATATTGTTATATTACTTATCAGCTACCTACGGTGGCACTGAGGTGACATATGCAAGAAAAAAATTTCAAGTTTGTTTTCCCGAGATAATTTTTTTTATTATCTCGAGAAAACGAAACAAAGTTCGTTTTCCTGAGATAATATTTTTTATTATCTCAAGAAAACGAAGTAGTTCGTTTTGACGAGATAAATAAATTTATTATCTCGAGAAAACGAAACAAAGTTCGTTTTCCTGAGATAATATTTTTTATTATCTCAAGAAAACGAAGTAGTTCGTTTTAACGAGATAAAAAAAATTATTATCTCGAGAAAACGAAATAGTTCGTTTTAACGAGATAATTTTTTTTATTATCTCGAGAAAACGAAACAAAGTTCGTTTTCCTGAGATAATTTTTTAAGTCGTGCGCACGACTTAATAAGCCAATCAGAACCCTCCATCAGAGTCAACAGTTTTCGCAAGTATTTGAGGCCTATGAGAACATGGCCGAGACAAGGGATGAACTTATATGACGTCATAATTGCGTTAATCTTACCTCCTACAAAATTCTTGTCATTCCATTGGTCAATAAAGGTCACGAGAAACCCCTATAGATTCCTTATGATGGTACTAAAATCCTTATCATGGCTTTACAAGAGTTACTTCCCTTATTTGACAGCCATATGCTTTTCTGTTATTTATAATAATATTTTATGTTTATCCACTACAGTTTTAAAAATGCATACATATAATTTATGCTTTAATTGGAGTTGAAATATAAAAATTAATTAGTTTTACAGTGATAAAAAAGAAAAAAACAAATATATAAACGAGATTTTAGGCAATTACAAAATATTTTATTTAATTCTACTAAAGGGAGGTAATGCCCTTGCTTCCCTAGGGCAAGCCATACACGTAGACCTATGATGCAAACATGCGTATAAATACTTGAAATTTTCGCCTCGTCCCATATAAATATTTGCTGGCAGTGTATAGTCCATATTAGGGACACTAAGCCCTGCATAACTAATAATAACGTTACCGTGACGTATCATACATCACTATGACGCGTAGTAGTAGTAGTAGTATGACGTTGAGTAGTTCTAAAAAAGGCTTGTAATTGGTTTACAAAAGCAGTGAATCAGATTGGTTAGATATGAGACCCCTATACAATTTTCAATAGACGCAAATGTTAGTCGCGTTGATACGCTAACCATTTCCACCATAAATATTAAAGAGAGTTTCTACCCTTATGAATGCATGTAAATCTATATAACTAGATCTACCTAAAATTAAGTTTTAATAGAAACTATGAAGGAAAGGGTTAAATTGTTTATGGATAGCGTCCATCCGTTTCCCATATGTCGAATACACCTTCCCGGCTTTCAAAAGGTTTATACACAACTGCGATTCTTCATATTAACCCATGCACTCCTACATGACTACTCGTGAAAGCCTCCATCACTATGAATATACCGATATAATAAATATTTATTTAGGAGCAAACTGATAAGATTTTTGAGGAAGTAGATCTAGCCTATATTCTATATTTTAGTATATGTTCTAAGCAAACATAGAAGACCCTGGTTAGACAAATCCTTCAGGAGCTATCTGTTCAGGGCCTACTCTGGCGTAGAAAGTTAAAATCTTGATTTAGGCCTATGACATTTTCTAAGGAAACATAATAGACCCTGATCTGGTAGCTCCTATAGGAACTGTCTGATGCGGGTCTTCTTGGTTTGCAAAATTGGTGATAAAATGCAGCAATCACGCAGCAAAAATAATTCACTTCCACATAAATTCGTAACTTCTTCTGATTCGCTTACTTTGGGAAAATTATATTGCCCGAGTATCAAACAGCTTAGATCCTGATCAGACGCTTGTTACTTGTTGTCTGATCTAGGTCAAAAGTGTTTGCAAATCTATCGAGCCTCGCTAAGCGGGAAACGAGAAACCCCATAGATGAACAATTGACTCTGACGGAGGGTCTGATTGGCTTATTAAGTCGTGCGCACGACTTAAAAAATTATCTCAGGAAAACGAACTTTGTTTCGTTTTCTCGAGATAATATTTTTTTTTATCTCGTTAAAACGAACTATTTCGTTTTCTCGAGATAATATTTTTTTTTATCTCGTTAAAACGAACTACTTCGTTTTCTTGAGATAATAAAAAAATTATCTCATGAAAACGAACTTTTTTCGTTTTCTCGAGATAATAATTTTTTTTATCTCGTAAAAACGAACTACTTCGTTTTCTTGAGATAATAAAAAAAAATATCTCAGGAAAACGAACTTTGTTTCGTTTTCTCGAGATAATAAAAAAATTTATCTCGTAAAAACGAACTTTTTTTCGTATTCTCGAGATAATAAAAAAAATTATCTCGGGAAAACAAACTTGAAAAAAATTCTTGCATATGTCACCTCAGTGCCACCGTAGCTACCAACAGGTAGTATTCTTTTTTTTTAATTTCATTTCTTTGTCTTGAGTCTTTTAATTGAAGCAAAAATTATAACGTGTGAATAAAGCGTAATATTGGAATGTGACTGAAATGGTGTTTTCTGAGAGGCATTTGTCCCATTCGCATATCAAACAATGTTCTCCAAAGATATACCTTTTAATGCTTTGCGAGCAGAGTATACCCAGATCAGCCGGCTCCTGCAGGAATCGTCTGGCGAGGGTGTGCTCTGTTTGCTTATGGTTTAATATAGATGATCACATTCTACAGTTTCCTCATTGGCCAAACTTTCTTGTGATCACATTCCATTGTAAATATCCACCTAGTTAATATACATGATGTATTTAACCTTTTCTTACATATTCATCGAGTTAAACATTCATGACGCCAGTATTATGTTTAACATGAATATCATGTATAGTAAAACCTCTCTATAACGACCACTAAATTATGTTAATTAGTTGGTATTTAGGGCAGGTGGCTGCTTAAAACAAGGTGAATATAAAACAGAAAACCCCTACAGGAGCGTTCTGTTTCACTTTCACCTTGCTTTAAGCAGCCACCTGCATTTGACACAAACTACTTGATGAACTTTAGTGGCCGTTATAGAGATGTTTTACTGTAAATGTGAAAGAGTCCTCTGACCTGAATCTGCATTGTTTGCACACCCCCTTTTAATAACATTGGACATAAACAGCATTTATTCTTGCTAATTTAAAATACAGTAAAACCTCTCTATAACGGCCACTAAAGTGTGTTAATTGGTTGATATTAAGGATAGGTGGCTGCTTAAAGCAAGTTGAAAGTTAAACAGAACGCTCCTATTGGAGCGTTTTATTCTTTCAACTTGCTTTAATCAGTTACCTGTCTTTGACACTAAATGATTGATGTTATATAGTGGTCGTTATAGAGAGGTTTTAGTGTATATTTACTTTAGATATCGGAAACAATTTATCTATCTTATTTTACATGTTTTTAAACACTGATGCATAAACAGTATACCCCTCTAAACCAGACATTAGATTTAGTATAAATAACGGCCTTGTAAACAGGTGGCAGCTTAATGCATGGAAAAGACGTGTAGAAAGCTCCTCGACCAGCAACCTGCCTAAAATTATCTAAAATCCTCTCTACTAGAATTCCGGTTTAGAGAGGTTTTACTGTATACACAAAAATATGTAATAAAATGCGCAAGTATGCATATATGATCGAACTATTGGAAAACGAAAGCTCCTCAGACAAGGGAAATCAGTTTCAAACTAAGATCAATCTCCGTATTTGAATTCGATGGTTGATCTGCATTTGCTGTGTTTGCCATTGTGTATTTCATGGTGACGCTCTTTATACCAAGCCAGTCATTCTAACATTACTTGTTACCCAAGGTTTAAAACTACGACACTAGTATGTTGGGAAAGTTTGGTACTCGTATCATGTGGACAAATATTGTCTGCTCAAAACCGGGGAGGCCTGTTCAGGAGTGTGGGCGCTCGATGTCACTTTGAGCGCTTGGACTCTGAACGAGGGCGCCCGCCTAGTGCCAGCGAGAGCAAGCTAGCCTAATCGCGAGGTGTATCGCTTTGCCATTCGCTTGTATTTCCACGATGGCTACCAACACGGTAACAGAAGCAACCGACTGGAAGAAAACAATCGTAATTAATAAACTGATGCTCTAGAACCCGACCGCAGAACAAAAATGTACTTGATTTTAGAAAGGGCGCTCGATCGCGTTCAGCAGTGATACTTTTGCTCCGGCAAGTGCTCATCAAGCGCCCGTGCTCCTGAACAGGCCTATGCTATAAATATATCGTCAGGCCAACACTGGTATGCCGCACTATTTCTAAATGCATTTAGGAAGTGGTTGTCTACGTGACAATTAGCTTGGATCAAGATGAGGACGTCACGTGACTCAGAGTCAATTCTGGGTCCAGACTGTATTACACGTGTGTCCAAGTCGCGTTTGGTAGTTTCATAATCACAGGGGCCTGGACCGCTTCATGGGGGTCTATATGTACTATATAATAACAAGGGTTCCAACTAGCAGAACGGATATCCGTGTACCACGAGTACAAATATGACTGTAACTCTTACAATTTAAATGATAATTTCGTAATTCTTTCGGCTATTGAAAGCCAATATATTTTTCTATCAAATAAATATAATCTTATAACGGTAACTTATGAACAAGTATCAATCCAACAATGATTTTCTCAAAATTTCACGTGTTTTTAGGGTCATTGACAAACGTTCGTTCACTCCGGTTTCACATATATCACAGCAATAACCTGGCAATTTGCAGTTCAAAAAATGGCGTGAGTCAATAAAACGAATAGATTTTAACTCCCACCTCCAATTATTTAGTCCCCGGCATAAAAAGAATGATGTAAAACTAGTGAGTTTTGTCAGTTTGCTTCAAATCGTCGAGGAAGGAGCCATTGTAAGTGATGTCACGGATTTTCCAACTTTTCCTTCGCTAGTCCAATGAAATGGCTCCATTTAAATTTGTTGCAAAATGGCAGCATCCGAAATAGTAACATAACGACAGACGGAAAGGCCGCTGTTGCTAGTTGCTTATTTATTAAGAGGACAAAACAAATGGAGATTGATGATATAATTTGGTTGTTTTATTGAACCACGCCATCTTTTGAACTGAAAATCGCCAGGTTATGGCTGTGATATAGTGAAACTGGGGTGAACGAACGTTTGTCAATGACCCAGAAAACACGTGAAATTTTCAGAAAATCGTCGTTGGATTGATAATTGCGCGTAAGTTACCGTGAGAAGATTATATTTATGTCATAGTAAAATATATTGGCTTTCAATAGCCGAAAGAATTACAAAATTATCATTGAAATTGCAAGAGTTACATTCATATTTGTACTTGTGGTACACGGATGTCCGTTCTGCTAGTTGGAACCCTTGTTATTATATAGTACATATAGACCCCCATGAAGCGGTCCAGACCCCTGTGTTCATAATTGGAGTAACAAAGTTACTTGTCGTTTCATCTGGATCTAACTGTTTACAATGGTTATCACGTATTCAGTCATTGCAGCAGGTCCTATTAATGGCTTTTGGGCGACAATAGCGATGGAAGATTGGCGAACAAGTTTGTAGTATTTGAAGAATAATATCTGGTCAACACACTTACAGGTGTCCTATTTCGTGAGCTAGAATAACGGCTGGCAGAAGTCCTGTGTTTACCACGGCACATTTTCGCTGATTGTCACATGCTCCGCCTACTCCGGCTACACCTTTCACTTGACTATCGCCTTGGTCCTGCCTGCAACGGATGACACATGTACTGATCAGTTGCTAAAACTATTTACCATAATTTTAGTTTATATTGAATTCCATGATCCAAATGAAACAAACTGTAATGATCACGCTGTCATAGCAACCATGCTAAAGTGAAATGTCCATTTTAATTACTGCATATATTCAATACAATACCACATGGCCAGCGCTTCGTGAAGATTTGTCAGTTGTCACTATAGCACACATAAAGACGAGCCTTAAGAACATATACCCTTAACTTCATGAATATTCATCAAATAATGTACAGTATCACTTATGGGGTTTTAAGTATGTGTTACTTTATTACGGCATATGAAAGAAGAGTCTTTGCCATATAACTTTTTGTAGAATCAGGTCTATAACGTAAGCTAAACAAACAGCAGACACTGACCAGACGGCTCCTTAAAATTCTGCAACGTTCTTACGCACGTTCGGACAGCTGTTCGTACAACCCACGTATGTTACAAATTCTGTTGTACCAAATTAACGTTGATTGCTAGAAAGTGTGACAAATAAGACTAAAATAACGTCGGGTATACCAATAGGAACTGCTATCGTAAATTATGATTTGGGATAATGTTTATTCTACGATCTTACTTACTATGGGGTCCAGGGTTATATTGTTTGCAGAGCTATATACTGTCACACAATTGAAAAGAAGTACATGTACTTCTAGTTTTTTAAAATAGATGACAGCATAATACAGGGCAAAGTTATGTAGAAAGCTCCTACATGAGCTTTCTGCATTACTTTATTCCTGCATTATGCAACAAACCGCTTTTTAAAATATTATGCTTAACAACCAGTGCCAACCACCGCTTTTAAAAATATAATGTTCATGAACTATATGGTGTACTATAATACATATTTCAAATACACGACTCGTACTCCTTTTTCCTTACTTGGTGTGAAGGACGATGACATCTGCTGAGTGGGTAACGTTGTGACAGAATGATGTCCTGGTCGCTTGTAGGTTCTCGCTAAGTACATACCAAGACTGTTACAAAGAAATAAACACCGAACAAGTTTTGTAATAGACTGCCCCATCGATCGTTATCTTGCCGAAAGATAAAACAGATATGCATGCAAAAACCCTGCGACCCGTTTTAAGAAATGTCTTACAGCCAAAACTATCGTCAGTCCTTAATTACAACAAATCGCCATTAGTGGAACAATTAGTCTAAGTTCAAATGACAGAAATCATCGCAAGGTCCAAATTTCAACATTACATTGATTTCAACAATATTTTATTCAATTTTATTCAGTGCAACATTCGCAATTGGATCGATAGTTTCTGTCGCACGATATTTCGCAAGACGACCTACTGTAACTTCATTATAGATCTCAATTCGTCTCCACTAAAGTTTGGTAAGAGAGGTTTTAATATTACAACACCTGCCTTAACTCATTCCCTCCGATACTATTCTTAGACCCAGTCTCTTTGAATAAATCTACCGAAAAGGAGCATTAATTACAGAAAAGGAAAAAGGATATTTTTAGAATTTTGTAGTTTGAAACCATTGTGATAAATAGAGCATTTGCTTATCTTACATGAGGGAAATGGTTAAACTACGATTGACTGTAGTTACCGGATTAGTTGGCCATATTTCCAGGTACTTGAGCGACATGTTGACACTGATTCCCAGCTGCTCCCTCAGACCATACAGAGCTGCAGACTGGCAACAAAAACAAAAGTATGTAATCAAAAACAATCGTGTACAGATCAAGAAACTTATCATTTGTAGAGTAGGTGAAATCCACGTTATTTACATTTGTAATACAGTAAAACCTCTCAAATGCGACCACTTAATGAATAAACATGGCTGTCTTCATAAGCAGGTGGTTGCTTAATGCTGGACGGAAGTTATGCAGAAAGCTCCTATAGGAGCTTTCTGCATAACTTTCGTCCAGCATTAAGCTACCACCTGCCTTTGCCACTGTGAATTATGTCCCTTTTTGCTGATCGCATAAGAGGGGTTTACTGTATATTGGCTGCATATCCCATTTTAAGCAATATTATCACGATATATACTGTAACCCCTCTTTAAACCAGACGTTCAAATTAGTATTAATGTCTGTCCTTAAGACTGGGAGCAGTTTAATGCAAAGTAAAGTCGTACAAAAAGCTCACAAAGGATGTTTTTGTGTAAACTTTCAGTCTGTATTAAAACGTTACCTGCCTAAAATGATCTAAATTCTTCCTTGCTAAAACTCCGCTCCATTGGCGTGTTCCTGTATTCTACTCGATTTGGTAGATACGACAAGTTTGTCAACCCCAATGTACGGGAACACAGTGTATATGCAAACAGTGTAGAACCAGATCTGGGTCTGCACTGTTTGCCATAAGAATCAATTTCGTCAGTTTCGGGATAACTCGAAGTAAAAGTTCGGTCCTCCCAAAATTTACAGTTCAGAATACTTCTAAACTGTATCACTATGCAATATCTAGAAACACACGTGGCAGCTTAATGCAAGTCGAAAGCAATGCTGAAAGCTCATGCAGGAGCGTTAAGTATTACTTTAGACCTGCATTAAGCTGTGAAGTTGAGAAATTGTTCAGATTAGAAATCGGATGTCTCGAACATTTGTTACCTCGAAGTAATTTGTATGGTCCCATTAAGCTCGAGATATCGAAGTTCAACTATATAATGTAAACGACACATATGTAACACATTTGACGCATGTGTAGAAGAAAAGGCATAACTAACTCTTTGGGAAAAGTGTTCTGGTCGTTCGCAGGTCATCATTATCTTAACACCCACTTCTAAGCAAGCTGATGCTGCTTTAATGGAGTTAACGACGTAAATAGTTTCTCAAAATCATGATCGAATAGGAAGTTGTCAAAATTCCACCAAATCTAAATTTAACCCTTTCGGCGCCAAATTTCTAATTGTCGTCTGCAATCCAATTTTGTTAAATCATTCAGTAAAATAAGGAAATGAGATAAATAAATGCAAAGTTCAAAGGAATAAAGCACATATATAGAAATAGAGATTGAGACAAATAGTGAAGTCCCTGATCAGACGCCGCCTTGAAAAGGCGGCGTCTGATCTGGGACTGCGCTATTTGTCGTGTTGCATTTATGCGACTGCGGCGGCGAAAGAGTTAAATAGATATTAGTTTTTCACAGAGAGGAAAGGGTTAAAATCTATCACGAAAGCATAGCTTACTGAGATATACTTTAGGGCCATTGCATTGAGTTTTTGCTCTAATGTAGTCAATCCGTTTGCTTCGAGGTAAGCGTTGTAGTCTTGGTCAACATAAGCGGCTATCTCGACGGTGATGGATGGCAGGTCCGCATCCCTCGACACTCGCCGTTTTCCGACTGCTAATAAAGCCATGTTAGACCACATTCGTAACGGATCAAATTTGTAACATATATTTTACGTATGTGATCACATTCGTAACAGGTAAAATGTGTCACAAATGTGAGTGTCCGACATGATTGTTGACATTAGAATTACACATGTTACATCTTGAGTTCCTGAATGACAATGTTCAATTAGTTAACAGTAATATGATTATCATTGTATATGTTACTATATTTCCTTGAGGGTCATGTCTCAACTTTTCACAACCTTTTAAACCCTTTCCCTGTTCTATGTTTATTCCAAATTTCAATACCTACTGAATATTCATGAGCAAAAAAGTTATAATAAAATACGAAAGGTGGAACATTGAAGCCATTTTAGAAAGTAAAGAAACAGATCTATCAAATTCCAATAGCAAACAGAGCATACCCTGATCAGACGACTCCTCTAGGAGCCGTCTGATCTGGGTCTACTCTGTTTGCAAACGCGTGAAAACACGTTTATACGAGGGAAATGGTTAACAGCACATTTTAAAGATATAAAATATGTTTTAAGATACCTGCTTAAAATATATTGAAGATGTCCATTTTTTATACAACTTGTCATATACGTGTACATGCACCTAGGCAATTATGTTAATGTGTGCCTGTGCTTAAATTAATATTACTTCTTAGTTCCTTTATTTGCTTTTAAATGAGTAATTAATACACTATGCCAAATATTTTAGCAACTATAAATCTAATGATATGCCTTTAGGAATGAAAACCTTAGTCATATCTTTTGTTAATATTTAGTTTGCTGTTAAAATTTGAACAATGTTTCATTTTTTGCGATGAGAGATGATGCACATGCACTTTTTAGCCTCCTTTTCTGTATGAAATCTGACGTGTTACAAATGTGATTGTATGTCACATCAAAAATCGACATCGATCACATTCGTCACAAAATGTGTTACATATGTGCTCGATTTCCGGATCACATTTCTAACATGTGTTACGAATGTGATCATAATGTGATTTGTTACTAATGTGGTCTAACAAAGCCATGTTAAGTCATAACCGTTAAGCTATAAAACCATTTTAAAACGATGACTCAAAAGAAATCTGGTCCTGTGGGAATACAGGTGGTATAGCCAAGTGCAGGATTTTGCAGTAAGCAACCACCTGCTTTAACCCTTTCACCGCCGATGTCGCATAAATGCACCAAGACAAATAGTGCAGTCCCAGATCAGACGCCGCCTTTTCAAGGCGGCGTCTGATCAGGGACTTCACTTTTTGTCTCAGTCTGTAGCTCTATATCTGTGCTTTATTCCTTTGAAACTTGCATTTATTTATCTCATTTCCTTATTGTACCGAATGATTAAACAAAAATTGGATTGCAGACGGCAATTAATGGATATCGATGAACATTAAAGTGATAGTCCCTACTGTAAACGCATATTTTCAACTATGTCTTAACCCATTCCCTGTTCTATGTTTATTCCAAATTTGAATACCCACTGAATATACATGGACAAAATAGTAATAATAAAATATGGAAGATGAAACATTGTAGCCATTTTAGAAAGTATAGAAACAGAACTTTCAATTTCCATTAGCAAAGAGAGCAGAACCTGATCAGACGGCTCCTATAGGAGCCGTCTGATCTGGGTCTGCTCTGTTTGCAAATGCGTGAAAACATGTTTAAATGAGGGAAAGGGTTAAGTTAAAACATGGTATTTGTTATGTTCAATCATTCTTATGAAGATTGTTAATTTATATCGACTCATATTGAAAAATGCCTCTGCAATACAATATAAGCCGTCTTTGTACAACAAACAGTTTCAAAACACTGATACAACTTCAAACGCATGCAAGTTTTGTTTTCTCCATTGTCAGTGCCCAAATGTATTAACCGTTAATGTGAGGAAATCGGGCATATAACACATTTGCAAACAGCGTAGACACTGATTTGAACAGGATCTGCACTGTCAGTCATATAAATCAGTTTGATGCAGCTTTTTGTTTATTCAGAAAGTGTGGGGTTGTGTTTAATTTTTCAGCAAATGGAAGGTTAATCCGATAGAGGCGACATTTGACTTACTATGAGTAACTTAATTATGTAATGTTCAGTATAAGCGGAGCTTTACATACCTTTTTCATGTAAAGGGTTAAGGAAAAAGTATTGAGTTGTAGTCAATGATTGTCTGGTAAACTCAACAATGTGTCAAGTTTTGCCTCCTTGCATTTAGACCAACTTGTTGATTCACAAACAGAACCCGAGCTTCAAATACACTATAATCCCTCTAAACCGGACGTTTAATTTAGTATAAATATCGGTCTTGGTGAAAGCATGACTTTAACCCTGCCTTAAGCAGCCACATGCCTAAAAGTATCTAAATTCTTCTCAACTAGAATTCCGATTTAGAGGGTGGGGTGGGGTGGGGTGGGGTGGGGTGGGGTGGGGTGGGGTGGGGGTTACTGTATCTGTATTTGACTGTATAATACAGTAACGCCTCTCTAATACGACAACTCAAAATAAGTCTAATTCAGGATTTTTTAACCATGTGGTTGCTTAATACACAATAAACGCTATATATAAAGCTCATATGGAAGATTTCTGCATTACTTTTGCCCTATATTAAGCATAGGGGCTTGTACCACTCCCGGGAGTCTATATATACTATATGTTATTATTATATAGTATATAAAGACATCCAGGGACCCCTAAGGTATTATGCAAGCACATGTTTAAGAATCCAAACATTTACCACGTTTGCCCTACATTAAGCAACCACCTGCTTTTACAGACTCCTGTGTTAATAAATTATGTGATCGCATTAGCGAGCCTTATATTGTATAATCCATTCCCTCCTAGGCTATTTTTAGATCCAACCACTTTGAATAAATCTACCTAAAATGAGCATTAACTAGAGAAAGTTTTAGAACTTTGCAGTTTGAAACCATTGTGATATATAGAGCATGTGCTCCTATAGGAGCAAATGCTCTATTTATCACAATGGTTTCAATAGACAAAGGCGTAGAAAGGCGTATTTATAGAGGAAAAATAATAATACCTTCTCCAGTTCCTTGTTTGGAGATCTTCAAAAGTGAATCTAATTTGGATCCATTCTGAAAGAAAGAGATAAAAGTATAAACCATTAGTAAGAATAACGCATTACACATTTGAACATCTAAAGTAAAATCCCCCGAGACCCTACTTTGGCTTTAACCCTTTCCTTCATATGGGTATTTTAGACCAAACCTCTTTGGATAAATCTACCAAAAAGGAGCATTTACTACCGAAAGGGAAACATTTAGAATTGTGTAGTTTTGAAACCATTGTGATAAATGGAGCATTTGCTCCTATAGAGCAAATGCTCTATTTGTTACAATGATTTCGAGAAGTGACTTTTACAGAAGCGTCAAAAGGCGTAAATACGTAAAGACGTCAAATCAATGCGTCAAACGGTATTACAGAAGTGTCAAAAGGCGTTAATATGAGGGAATGGGATAAACCTAATTCTGCTTAGCGGGCTCTGACTTTCATCAGATCAGAGCTTGTTTGACACCCGGTCACTAGTTCACAGACGTTTTGGTGACTACAAGGTTAGCACAGTTTGCGGCAGATTGGAGGTTAAAACAGACATAATTTTGTGCCGCAAGATAACGGTTAACCATTTATTCCATTATTCATGTCAGAAATAATGATATCGTGAATAGAATCAAGGGTTAATCAATCTGAAATCAAGATCTATAACTTCAGATGTAACGTCGTTCTTTAATTTTAATAAACAATTGCAAAATAGTCAACGAACAATTTCAAAATAACCAAAGCTCTCAATTAATTAGGTACGTTTTTTCTTCCATAATTCTTTTCAAAAACATAAAATATCTTTATGAAATTACAGAAAAACATGTCTTAAGCGACCATGAATCTGGGTCCATGCTTATAAAACTTTTAGTTGAGTCTGAGTACGTTCTCAAGCTTTTGATTGGTCAGATTTGAGCCTCTGGCTCAAATCTTTGACCAATCAAAAGCTTGAGAACTCAAATCTGACCAATCAAAAGCTTGAGAACAAAACTCAGACTCAACTAAAAGCTTTATAAGCATGGACCCTGATACATAATTCTGGGCTCTACTTCAGGACAAATGTAACGCAGAAAGCTCCCAAAGGAAATTGCGGCGTTATTTTTCGCCTGTATTAAGCAACCTTTTTGTAAGCTTTTTACGATTTCCATGTTTAATCAGCCACGAGTTTTTTATGTCACAAATGATGCCACCAACCATTTTAAATAAATTATGTTTTTATAGTTGTAGCTTAACAACTGAAACTTCATTCACGACAGAAACCGTAGAATAAGATCTGTATAAGTCCATAAGCAAACAGAGCAGACCCTGATCTGACGACTCCTGCAACAGTCGTCTGATGACAAGGTTTTAAAGACACAGTCGTCTAAAAAGGGTTAAAACAGATTTTATTGTAGAAACATCGAAAAAACTATCAAAAATGCAGTTACAAGAGTTTTACACAAGAGCCTTGATATGCAATGTAGTTCCCTGCACGGTAAGTACTTGTAGGCTGCAAGATTTGTTGTCTGTTACAATTGATAAAGTCATTTTTTCTAAAGGTTCTCTCTAAATATAGAGCCAGGGTGTCAATCAGTATGGATCTTCTCAGTTTTTCATCTGTATAGTAAAACCTTTCTATAACGGCCACTAAATTGTGTTAATTAGTTGGTATTTAGGACAGGTGGCTGCTTAAAGCAAGGTGAAAGTAAAACAGAACGCTCCTATAGGAGCGTTCTGTTTTACTTTCACCTTGCTTTAAGTAGCCACCTGTCTTTAGCACAAAATACTTGATGTAATTTAGTGGCCGTTATAGAGAGGTTTTATTGTATACATAAGTTCGTAGCTAGAATGTAGCGTTAGAGAACAAAATATTACTTACACATCTGCTGAAGCACAAAAAAGCAAGAAAGAAATGTACTGTCAACATCCTAGAACAGTACTCTTTACTGCCACAATGTTAATGACCTCTGAAAAAAGAGATTTTATACCCTCATTAGGCCGTAAAATATCATTTACTTCTTTGCATACAACACGCGTAGGTGTTGTATCACTTAGATCTTTCGCTGCCAATCCGAATATGTGATCAACTTTGCAAACAGTTTAGATTTTCATGCTCGAGTTCGAGTAACTGGACGCCCCATCGGTATCCAAACAGTTTAGTACCGTGAGTATGCGTTTGGAACAAAAACAATTAAACAAATCAAAAACAGAAATTGAAACAGGCGACGAATTTTGCAGACGACAATGCCATTCACCGGAAGCGTAAATTATCCGTACCGATACCATTTTGCCAACAGTTTCGATCCAAATGATGAACATTTTATCTGAATCTAAATTGGCTGATAGTCAGATTGCATTTAAATAGAAAAGGGACACTATACTTGATGTGGCAACCCTAAATTAAAGCAGACGACACATTTTGCAAAAGATGGGAATCCGCTGAACGTACCAAAGGTCACATGCCCAAGGGCACGGGACACTTCTGATGTTGCTATCAGTGTCAAAGTGGTAATTAAAATCTTATCGCTAGTGAGGAAAATAATAAATCAAACAAACAGAGAAAAACCCAACACCATCCATTAAGTATCATTACTATCATATTAATAAAAAAACACTCCACCTGTCCCCAATGAGCGTATACGATACAGCATAACATATTTTAGAGATCACTTTCTGAATGCGTATAGAAACCTTTAAATGTAGATGGTTGCTTAAGACAGGTAAAAGGAAACACATGAACTTTGTCCCTATTGCCTTTTTATTGCATTAAATTATTATCTGCCTTAAATATATGATTAGACTTCTTTTAAATGGTCGCTTAATCTTCTCCCTAATGATAATTCAGATCTATAAAATGCCATTTATATAAGCAAACAGCCCACCCCTACTGGGGCCGTATGATTTTGGTCTACTCTGTTTGCAAATGCGTGAGAATGTAGGAACCGTCTGATCAGGCTCCATTCTATTCTGTTCTGCTTTGCCTGTGGAACAATACAGATTCATCCTTCACTCATTTTCTATGTACCATTATAATAAATCCGTTAATAAATATTCGTGATGTCATTATAATGGATTGTTGTCGCTATTTATTTAACCCTCCTTATTTCTAATTATCCTGAGCCTCATAGGCTATTTTTAGACCCTACCTCTTTAAATAAATATACCGAAAAGGAGCATTAACTAGAGAAAAGGACAATTTTAGAATTTTGTAGTTTTATTTATCACAATGGTTTCACAAAGTGACTTTTACAAAGTCGTCAAATTTGATTTTACAGTTAGTGGAATCTTTGATAGCCATTGCAAACAGTTTGGATCCAGATGAGACGTCTAGTAATATACTAGTTGACACAATGTGTTTTCAAGACAATTTCTCTAAGATACCTGTAGCAGATGCTATTATTAGCAGCTGCAGTTTATAGTTCAATTTTCCGCTGCCACGTATTGTCGCGTGCAAAATTCGTCATCTGCTACAAGTTTCATTATTTATTTTGCTTTCTCAAGTTTCTAAAACCATAGTCACATTATCAACCAATATGGATCCTGATCAGACGCCAGGATATCAGTGTCTCAATGGGATCCAAAATGTTCGCATGAGTTCTCACATAATTTCAATTGATAGTGCAATTGTTATATACAGTAAAACCTCTCTATAACATCAAGTAGTTTGTGTTAAAGGCAGGTGGGTGCTTAAAGCAAGGTGAAAGTAAAACAGAACGCATAGGAGCGTTCTGTTTTACTTTCACCTTGCTTTTAGCAACCACCTGCCCAAAATACCAAATAATTTACACAATTCAGTGGTCGTTATAGAGAGGTTTTACTGTGTGTGAAGATAAACTAAACAAGGACAAACATGCACAATTACTTAGAAGAATACATTAAAACCCCGCCAATGCGACCACCTAAAAGAGATTTAATTCCGGGTGCTAAATACAGGCGGTAGCTTAATGCAGGACAAAAAGTAACATGCATTACTTTTGTCCTGCATTAAGCAACCACCTGCTTATAAAGACATCCATGTTTATTCATTAAGTGTCGCATTAGAGGGGTTCTACTGTATATGTAAAGCGATCACCTGAATTAATGAATGTTGTTTTTTATAATTAGATGGTTGCTTAACGCAGAAGGAAGTAACACAGAAGACTCCCTTGAGAGCTTTCTGCATAACTGCGTTAATCTACTACCCAGCTTAAATACTTAAAAGCAGTCCTGTTTTATGAGGTCATATTAGAAAGGGTTTTCTGTTCATACTGTCCCAGCAATACTCAACATTGACAGTACGGCCTCTCTCAAGCGACCACTAAAATAGTTCTTATTGTGGGTTTTAAGGCAGGTTGTAGCTTAATGTAGAAGGAAACATAATCAGAAAGATCCCAGTCTATAAATACAGATAAAGCCCCTCTAAACAGAACGTTCAAATTACAGTATAACCTCTCTTAACCGGAATTCTAGTAGATAAGAATTTAGATACTTTTAGGCAGGTGGCTGCTTAATGCAGGGTGAAAGTCATGCAGAAAGCTCCTAGAGGAGCTTTCTGCATGACTTTCACCCTGCATTAAGCTGCCACCTGTCTCCAAGACCGATATTCATACTAAATTTAACTGCCGGTTAAGAGAGGTTTTACTGTAGTATCAATGCCGGTCGGTAAGACAGGTGGCAGCTTAATGCACGGTGAAAGGAGCTTTCTGCATGACGTTCACCCTGCATTAAGCAACCACCTGCCTAAAGTATCAAAATTCTTCTTAACAAGAATTCCTGTTTACAGGAACATATTCATGTTTAATGTGTGTGCAAAATTAATACAATCAAGTCGTGTTATCACTGAAATTTCAAATGGACTATTCCAAAGTTCAAACAGGTCAAGCTTACGATGACTATTTAGGGATTTGTTTCAAAGAAAAGTGTAACATGACAAACAGTACAGACCCTGATGAGAGGCTTCTGTAGGAGCCCTCTCATCTGGGTCTACATTGTTTGCAAAGGACATCAGTGACTCGTGTCCCGCACTGTATGGGCTAACCCTTTCCCTGTTCAATACTCTTGTAAGAAATAATGACACGAATATCTATTCGCTGGAGTTTTATAATTGTGAAGGAATACAGAAATTTGTCTTGTTCTGGCAAACACTGTAGAATCAGATCTGTATAATTTCATAGGCAAACATAGCAGACCTAAACCAGACGGCTCATATGCGAGCCGTCTGATCAGGGTCTACTCTGTTTGAAGATGCGTGTAAATGTGTATATGAAGGAAAGGTTTAAAACGGGTCGAAATAGAAATAAACATGTACATAATTTAACCAAAAGCAAAAAGGGAACCAAATGCGTTTCGAAGTATGTTTTTTAATCATTTGAACTCCGATAATGTAATTTGCTTTACCATTTACTTGAACAATACTCATGTCAGAAACAATAATGTAATATATCTAAACCAGACGTTAAATTTAGTATAAATATCGGTATTGGAGACAAAGGGCAGCTTAATGCAGGGTGAAAGTCATGCAGAAAGCTCCTTTAGGAGTTTTCTGCATGACTTTCATCTTGTATTAAGCAGCCACCTGCCTAAAAGTATCTAAATTCTTCTCCACTATAATTCCGGTTTAGAGGGATTTTTACTGTATCATGGGTATTGCTTATCACGCTTTACAATGACATATGAGCACAGGTCTATATCATTCCATAACCATTCTCTCATATTGACGCCTTTTGACGCCTCTGTAAAAGTCCCTTCATGAAACCATTGTGATAAATAGAGCATTTGCTCAATAGGAGAAAATGCTCTATATTAATCTGTCTAATCACAATGGTTTCTAAAGTACACAATTCCAAAACTTCCCTTTTCTCTAGTTAATGCTCCTTTTCGGTAGATTTATTAAAAGAGGTTTGATCTAAAGATCTAAAAATAGCCTATGAGGGAATGGGATAAGCAAATAGAGCAGACCCTGGTCTTACGGCTTCTACAGTGTCTAGTCAGAGTCTGCATTGTTTGTCACCCATTAGAATATGAAGTAATTTTCTCTATATTTCCATAAAGTATAAATCCTTATCAGCTATATTCTACATCTGATCTGGATCTCCACTGTTAGCAATGCAGAAATATCCCCCTTTTCAGAAAGCGTCTTAACCCTTCGCTTGCTATTCACGTCAATATACCTACCTGTAAATAGTGAAGACCCAGATGAGACAGCTTCTGCAGGAGCTGTCTCGTCAGGGTTTGCACTATTTACAAGTTGATTGTGCAATCAGTGCACTCCACAGCAGTGATTGCACAGAGAAATACGTGTTCATAGTGAAGATATATGTAATTATACAACAGGGCATGGGTAAAGAAGGAGAAATGTATTTTAAAATTCAGCAAGCGAAGGGTTAATTATAAACGTATGGCGTGTCAAAGAGGTTTTACTCGGGATCAGATCTGGGACCAAACTCTTAGCCAATGAAAGTGCACATTTATTCCCATATTATTTAGGAAAACCCGTCCAGGTGTTAACAGAATCTTTCTTAGCAGTTTGTACATTAAGTAAGACATTGACATCGACGGGTTCAGCAACCAGTGCAAATCAGAGGGCTCCATTGGACCTAGGTCTACACTGTTTGCTGATGCCCTTTTTAAGGGACAATGGGTACCAATGGGTTAACAACATAAGGGTATTGGACCCTTATACAGCTGTATAAAATGATCTCCATGAATATGTATGTAAGAAATAATAACACCATGACTATTGAATATATGAATTGTAAAATTAGCACAGATCTTCTTGGCCATGGTCGAAACCGTATAATCATGCTTATAATATACCATAAGCAAACAGAGCAGACTCTGATCCTCCTATAGGAACCGTCTGAATGGGGTCTACCCTGTTTACAAAGGCATAGAAAGCGTATTTATGAATTAAAGGGTTAAACACTGATCCGTTGCAATCTTGATTTACTTAAACTCGTTCAATGCACTCGTTTGATACATAATTGAGTTTGGATCCTGATGAAACACGGTGTTACACGACCCCTCATCTGGATCAACGCTGTTTACAAATGTCAGTCAGTTCAAACTTAGATACGTAATACACAAACTTAAACCTTTATGCGCTGATTTTTCAAATGGACTATCCACAATTCAAATAGGTCAATCCAGGGAGTTTTTAAAAGAAAAGTGTTACATGACAAACGGTGCTGGTCGTGATATGAGGGCTCGTACAGGATCTATCTCATCTGGGTCAACAGTGTTTGCAAAATACATTAGTGAGTCGTTTTCTGCACTGAAAGGGATAGTGTTATTATCGATTAGATGTTTAATCGGTATATTTCCTTCAAAAACTGTCAATCAAAGTCGCGTGCACCGAAGTCTCGTCTGCTGACCATCGAAAGTGTTGAACAAACGACAACGCTTACATCACTTCCGGGTGATCTGGTTGGCTAACAGCCTGGCTGGGACACCGTACGTTACGCAAACTAGACGTTCGTTTAGCTATATATTCAGATCGAACCTTCTCGATCATCAGAAACAGTCTGTGCTGACTGCAACTAACATGTAAGTAAATCATTTATATTTTTACCAAGCATGGTAATATTTTCTTAATCTAACCCTTTCCTTCATACAAACGCCTTTTCATGCATTTGCAATCAGAGTAGATCTAGATGAGATTGAACAGTCTGATCGAGGTCTGCTCTGTTTGCTTTATGAAACTATTATATGTATAGACATGGTACTACGATTTCTATCTGGGTAAAAATCCCTTGTCAGTAATGCTGTTCTAATTCAGTAAATTAATATGCATAGTCATTACATTTTACATGAATATGCATGAATAAAGGGTTAACATATAAAGACGCGTATCATTCACTGATTTCTTGTCGTTTCAAATATGAAATATGCATGAATTTGGTCAGTTTCGCGACAGTTAAGAAATATTTATTGAAATTATATGTATCTTATAAATACTGTTTAGTTTAAACCAAAAACATTCTAAACTACGACGCTATTAATTGCTCTAGGTGTGTACTCAAAAGTTCTGCATATTTATATTATTTCTGACCCTTTTCAACATAGCATTTACAGTAAAAACCTTCTAAACCCGACGTTAAATATAGTATAAATTTCGGTCTTGGAGAAAGGTGGCAGCTTAATGCATGACTTTCACCCTGCATCCACATCTGTCAAAAAGTATCTAAATTCTTCTCTGCTAGACTTTCGGTTTAGAGGGATTTTACTGTATTATTAAGTTAACACGTTTCACTTGCACATACCTTACTGAAATATTTTTCTGCTTGGATTGTTGTCTGCTAATTTTATCATTTGCTTACAAGTTTCAATTTTAAAATGCATTCTGTTTTGTTTCAAAACTATAAGCACATTATCTAACAAATTGGATCCTGATGAGACATCGAGATACCCGGCGTCACATCTGGGTCCAATCTGTTTGCACTAGTAATCATATACAGTACAACCTCTCTACAACGGCCACTAAATTGTGTTAATTAGTTGGTATTTAGGGCAGGTGGTTGCTTAAAGCAAGGTGAAAGTAAAACAGAACGTTCCTATAGGAGCGTTCTGTTTTACTTTCACCTTGCTTTAAGCAGCCACCTGCCTTTAACACAAAATACTTGATGTAATTTAGTGGCTGTTATAGAGAGGTTTTACTGTATTCGAATGTGTCAGGGAAATACAGTAAAATATCGCCAATTCGACTACTCAAAAGTAGTATAATTCTGGATTTTTGAAACTGGTGATAGCTTAATGCAGGATAAAAATGATACAGAAAGCTTCTATAGGAGCTTTCTGTGTCACTTTTGTTCTGTATTTAAAGTCCCGGACGCATATTTTCATTAATATCATAATACTTGGTATTTACAATGTTCAATCATTATTATGCAAATTTGAAATTATATCGAAAAATGCCCGTGTGATACAAAATAAACCGTTTTCATTGATATTTATACATTTTGTTCTACAACCAATTATTATCGGCCTTGATCGAACAGTTAACGAAACTACTCGTAAAAAGCGATCCGAATAAATACGAGTACATTGCCGAGTAGTGTATCAAACGCATGGAAGTTTTGTCTTCCTTAGTGTTCATTCGACTGGTTTTCTTGCGAAATACTTCAAGATATAAACACACGATTTATCTAATTGTTAGACATGTTTAACCCTTTCCCTCATATTGACGACTTTTGGCGACTCTGTAGAAGTCACTTTGTGAAACCATTGTGATAAATAGAGCATTTGCTCCTATAGGAGCAAATGCTCTATTTATCACAATGTTTTCAAACTACAAAATTCTAAAGTTTTCCTTTTCTCTAGTTAATGCTCTTTTTCGGTAGATTTATTCAAAGTGGTTGGATCTAAAAATAGCCTATGAGGTAATGGGTTAAAACACGATGCAAGTAGAAACTACGTGTATCGCTCTAACTCTTTCCCTCATATATTCGTATTTTCACGCATTTGCAAACAATGTATACCCAGATCAGACGGCTCCTATAGGAGCCGTCTGATCAGGGTCTGCTCTTTTTGGTAAAATAATTTGATATATCGTTTTCTTTGCTTTCTAAAATGTTCCACTTATAACTATTTTGTTAATGAATATTCAGTAGGTATTGAAATTCGGCCAATATACAGAACAGGGAAAGGGTTGGTCATCTGCTTTGACAGTCTTCTATGGTAATAAATATATTTCCGCTTAGTAAGACTCTACGGTATTTATATGCAGTTGAACTCGGATAACTCGAACTTCGGGATAACGCGAACAAAAAGTTCTGTCCCTGCAAAACTTACAATACAGATTTGCTCTAAAATGCATCGCTACAGGTATCTAGAAACACATATGACAGCTTAATACAGGTCTAAAGTAATGCTGAAAGTTCCTACAGGAGCTTTCGGCATGACTTTAGACCTGTATTAAGCTGTGGCCTTGAGAAGTTGTTCAGATTAGAAATCGGATGACTCGAACTACTCTTATCTCGAACTAATTTGTACGGTCCCTCGAAGTTCAAGATATCGAAGTTTAACTGTATTTCAGTTTTAGAACTCTGCTATATGCTAATTCTTATTTTATTTCAGACAATCATGAAATTCACACTTGTTACCGTTGGACTTTTCGTAGCAGCTGCGGCAGTTGCCCAGGGCTTCAGCATCGGAAATGGTTACGATAATGGTTTCGGAAATGGTTACGGAAACCGAAACGGTTACGGAAATGGTTTCGGAAATGGTATCGGAAATAATATCGGAAATGGTTACGGAAATGACGACCTAGACTTCGGAAACATCGGAGGTTACAGTATGGGAATGGGAAGTGGAGTGGGAATGGGAATGGGACATGGCGGAGGTTACAGTATGGGTATGGGTGGAATGGGAATGGGAATGGGACATGGCAGTATGGGTATGGGTGGAATGGGAATGGGAATGGGACATGGCGGTGGTTACGGGAAAAGTTACGGCGGAGGTTACGGCGGAGGTTACGGAAAGGGATACGGATCCATCAAGGTGCCATACTCCCCAGTGTTCAAGATGCCAATGCCCAAACCCATCAGTAAGTGAATTACTCAACCCTACACCGTTTGTGTCTCGTACACCTTAATACGAGCATAGGCAAACACTGCAAATACCAGAAAAAATCAGAATGGTTTCTTTGATCAAGATCTTCACCGTTTGCTTCACAATTTAACCCATTACCTCATAGGCTATTTTAGATACAACCTCTTCGAATAAATCTACCGAAAAGGAGCATTAACTAGAGAAAAGGAACACTTTAGAATGTTGTAGTTTGAAACCATTGTGATAAATAGAGCATTTGCTCCTATATTTACCACAATGGTTTCACAAAGTGACTTTTACGGAGTCGTCAAAAGTCGTCAATATGAGGGAATGGGTTAATATAAAGGATTTCTTGCAGACAAAGGAACGGTTTCACTGAGAAAAACGAGATGAAATTTGTCAGTTAACAAATTTGAGCATTATGATAATTGTCAATTTATAACCTCTTAAAGCGTATGGTTGCAAATATCTTCCACTATTTACTATCACCAAGTTTTCAAAGATGAGTTTCGCACACACAATGGCCGATATTTGTCATGCATATCATGCAAGTGAAAACTCAACGCTTTCATGAAAACCGGATTATTATCAAATCGTAGTTTTCAGTGCACACGACCGCCAGAGAACTAAAATTTCACTAAATTCTCGAGAACATTCACCCTTTAACACGTTATCCCCTAGTGACGCATTTTTGCGCCTCTATAAAAGTCACTTTATGAAACCATTGTGATGAATAGAGCATTTGCTCCTATAGGAGCAAATGCTCTATTTATCACAATGGTTTCAAATTACAAAATTCTAAAATTTTCCTTTCTTCTAGTTAATGCTCCCTTTCGGTAGATACATTTAAAGAGGTTGGGTCTAAAAATAGCCTAGGAGAAAAATGAGTTAAAATGCGGGAAACGAGTGTGCTGACATTTACAAACCGTGCAGACCCGAATCAGATTCATAGGGGAGCCATCTGAGCAGTAATACAGAAAGCTCCTATATGAATTTTCTGTATTACTTTTGCCCTGCATTGAGCAAACACATGTGGTTTAAAACTCCTATGTTCAATAAATGAATGGCCGAATAGTACAGGTTCTACTATAGGCGTGACACATTTTACCACCAATTTGCCTTGGCATTGTCAGTGTAAATATATGACACTTTCTTCTATTGTCTTCTCCGCCAAAATATGCATGCTTCATTATACAGTAAAATTCCTCTAAACCGGAGTTCTAATAGATAATAATTCAGATACTTTTAGGCAGGTGAATGCTTGTCTGCAATTTTCTGAGCAATTTCTCGTTTGCATAAGACTTCGATAAAATATTTTCTATTATATTTACTTAAATCTATACGTTATTCAAAAACAATATCTTTCGTTTTCTTCATATAAGCAACCAACGTTTCAAACAATCTCTGGATCAAAACTGTTTACAACAAAGGGTGATCAAACATTAGCCAATAACACGCTTTCAAGTAATTACATTAAAGTTACGTGTATACTCGTACTTATTACAAAAGATGTAAATTTTCAAATTGTCATCTTTTTGTCTTACTTGCAGTCCCTGTTGTTCCGGTTATGAAGGTTCCAGCACCAAAGCAAGTTATCCCCGTCGTGCCAGTCGTCAGAGTGCCAAAGCCCAAACCAGTCATTCCTGTTGTCCCTGTCGTAAGAGTGCCAAAGCCCAAGCCAGTTATCCCTGTCGTACCAGTTGTTAGAGTGCCACTACCCAGACCTGTCATTCCAGTTATCCCAGTCCCCATGCCAAAATACTTCCCAGTCAAGAAATACGGCAAAGGTAAAGAAAACATTTCACCATTAACCCATTAACCCTTTAACCCATTACCTCATAGGCTATTTTTAGACTCAACCTTTTTGAATAAAGCTACTGACAAGGAGCAGTTACTAGAAGAAAGGAAACTTTTAGAATTGTGCAGTTTTGAACCCATTGTGACATATAGCAAATGTTTTATTTACCACAATTATTTCAAAAAGCGTCACTATGAGGGAATGGGTTAATTTTGGAGATCAGTTAACTGCTATTTGCAAACGCTAAAACCCCAGATATAAAGCGTCTTTTGTATCCTCTTGATCAGCGTCTCTACCGTTTGTCACGCGACACTCAATTACCATTTAATTATTTCACAGTTACACCACTCTACCTTTAACCCTTTCCTCCATAGGCTATTTTTAGATCCAATCAATTTGAAAAAATCTACCGAAAAGGAGCATTAACAAGAGAAAAGGAAAATTTTACAATGTTTTGGTCATGGTAGACACTGTAGGGCCATATTTAAGTTATACCATAAGCAAACAGCATACCCTGATCAGACGGCAGCCCTTTGATATGCGTCTATTCTGAGTGCAAAGGTGTTAAAAGGCTTATTTATGGAGAAAAGGGTTTAATGCTGGGGGTGATGAGAATTCTGCGGTCAGATATTATAAAAGCTTGCAGTTAATGTATGAACCAGATTAGCCAACAAGCGTTGTGTGATCGGGTCTATACTGTTTGATACGCTAGTGGGTAAATTGTGACGTGGCTGGATTAGTGTAGTCTCTTATCATATGCCGCTATCTGAACACGTCACGATTGATCTGGATTTACACTATTTGAAATATCGATGTGGTGTCTCTTTCATCAAGCTACCGTCCATATTTTACATCCCGGATCCGTCTTACGAAAGATCGTACGACTGAAACTATCGTAGGGTCTAACAAACTACGATTTGTAGTAGTCCAAATGTTAGACTTCATGATTCTTTCAGTCGTGCGACACTAACCAATTTTTGCGCTCTATCCGCTATGCGATTAGTAAGCATTGTCGTATACTATGCCTTATGATAGTCTTTCGTAACACTTTCGCAATGAAATAAATTTTATCTGCTAAAAGTTTCACCTACTTCGGGTTTCCTTACAATTCAGTTACCAAATTGTACTGTAGAACCTGTGTTACACGACCATCAAAAAGAGATCTACAGTAAAACCTCTCTATAACGGCCACTAAATTACATCAAGTATAGGAGCGTTCTGTTTTACTTTCACCTTGCTTTAAGCAGCCACCTGCCCTAAATACCAATTAATCAACATAATTTAGTGGCTTTTATAGAGAGGTTTTACTGTAATCATGAGTTTTAAGACAGGTGGTATCTTAATGCAGATCAAAGGTCATGCAGAAAACGCCCAAAGGAACTTTATACATTTCTTTTGCCCGGTAATTAAGCAACCCCCTGCTGTCTCCTGTGTCCAATCAATATGAGGTAGCTAAGTTTCAAACTCAAAATGTTATAAATACGGGGGATAGGCCTTTTGCACAGTTTGCTTTAAAAAGTCATTTTCCAAAGGTCACATCGGCAAGAGATGTCTCTTTCAGAAAAAAAACCGCTTTTTAAAGTAAAACATAAATTAATTTATAATACATAGTAGGGCGGTTTAACTAAGCTGTGCAGATTCAAGTCGGATTAAGACACATTGTTAATCTTCCAGGTTACGGGTTTGGTGGTATGAAGGGACTTGGTGGATTTGGAGGCGTTTCCAGTGGCATCGGTGGTGTGTCTATTTTCGGTGACTTCGACGATGACGACGATATTTTCGATGATGGATTTAGAGGAATCATGGGCCATGGGCAAGGATTTGGAGGTATAATGGGTCATGGACAAGGATTTGGGGGTGCCATGAGCTATGGAAAAGGATTTGGAGGTATGATGAGTCATGGGCAAGGATTTGGAGGTATGATGAGTCATGGGCAAGGATTTGGAGGTATGATGAGTCATGGACAAGGACTTGGAGGTATGGGTAGCTTCGGAAAAGGCTTTGGAGGTATGATGAGTCATGGACAAGGATTAGGAGGTATGGGTAGCTTCGGAAAAGGCTTTGGAGGTATGATGAGTCATGGACAAGGATTTGGAGGTATCATGAGTCATGGACAAGGATTTGGGGGTATCAGTGGCCATGGAAGTATGGGGCATCAAGGCGGATGGGGCCATGGAATGAATAACAACAATTACAACAACAACAATGACTGGAACAACAACAACGGATGGAACAATAACAACGGCTTGAACAATAACAATGGCTGGAACAATAACAACGGCTGGAACAACAACAACAACTTTGGAGGTCACCACCAAGGAATAATGCATTAAACCCATGTATGTATGTTTATTTGTAAATGGTAAATAATGATTTGGCTGAAAGCAAATATGGATACGTTAATTAAGAATCAAGCTGACTTTATCACTTCCCCTTATAAATAATAATGGAGGAATTAGCAACATGATGAATATTGATTAGATTATTTTCTTATATAATGGCATATGAACACAGGACATTTTGGTAATAGTAGAAACTATAGAATAATATCTGTATTATCCCATAAGCAAACCGACCAGTCGTGACAGGCGGCTCCTAGAAGAGCCTCTTGATTTGGGTCTACAGCAAAATCAGTCTAAAGCGTCAATTCATTTATTGAACATCTAGGACTTTCGAAAAGCAGATATTTTGACAGATCAGTACGTTTTTTATCTATAGCATGGCTGCTTTTGTTCGAGTTCATGTTCATGAATCTGACTGGTCAGATTATGAGCTTTCTCAAAATCTGGCGAATCAGGTGATTAATAATGAAAGTTAGACATAATCAGAAAGTTCTGTAATCCCGAGACCAGCTTTAAGTAAACCATACGTCATTGTTTCGCATACAGAGTAGATCTAGATCAGCTGCCGCGTTACTGATTTAGTGTCTGATCAGGACATACACTGGCATGCATTAGTAACTGCAGTATTTTGTTATTTAACTTCACATACATGACTTTGCGCCGGTTGCTCTACAAGTGAATGCAGTTTCTTATAATTGTTTTTCTCTATAACCGTACTCTTTTTAACCTATTATCTCATAAGCTAATTTTAAACCCGAACTCCTTGAATAAATCTACCGAAAAGGACCATTTGCCAGAGAAAATGAGCATTTTAGAAGTGTTTAGTTCTGAAACAATTGTGTTTCAAAGAGTAACTATTACAGAGGTTTCATATAAGCGTCAATATGAGGGAGGGGTTTAGGAACAGTTAACGTGTCAAATAAATGGACCCAGCTGGGTCACTCGGTGTCATGATCTTCATTCAAATGGTTTGCAAGATAAAGGAATAGCACTTGACCACATCTCGAGGTTATAAACGTTTGACTTTAAGTTCATTCTCAAGTATCTAATTGGTGAGTGTTTAAGTTTCAATTAATATCTGACCATTCAGATGTTTAAAAACAGGCTCAAACACATACACATAGTTTTATTACATCGGGATCTGCTATGCACCCAATTTTATCTCAAAAGTATGTGTGTATGTAATGAATTGAAATAGTTTAAATTCACCAGTGCCTTCATATTTTAATCTCATCAATGCCGTCATACTTTAAACTCACTAGTGCCTTCATATTTTAAATCATCAGTACCTTAATACTTTAAACTCACTAGTGCCTTCATATTTTACACTCACCAGTGCCTTCATACTTTAAACTCACTATTGCCTTCACATTTTAAACACACCAGTGCCTTCAGTGATATTTCTTTAACACCAGTCACTAGTAATGGTGATAAACTGTAATTAATAGTCAGGAAACATTCTCGCCAACTCACTTTATTTTAACAACAGGTCCCATAGTTATTCATTTCTTGCCTGAGGTATGGAGGAATATCAAACAATCTGATTCAAGCTGTTAACCCATTCCCTCATATGCTATTTTAGATCCAACCTATTTGTATAAATCTACTGAAAAGGAGCATTAACTAGAAAAAAGGAAACTTTTAGAATTTTGTAGTTTGAAACCATTGTGATAAATAGAGCATTTGCTCCTATAGGAGCAAATGCTCTATTTATCACAATGGTTTCAAGGAGTGACTTTTACAGAGGCGTAGAAAGGCGTATTTATGGAGGAAAGGAAAAGGAATGTTAAATAACGTTTTTGTTTTAGAAAGGATGCATTTTTACTCATTATAAACCCAGATATGACAGCTCCTATACAGAAGATGTCTGATCAAGGTCTGTTCCGTTTGTTAATGAAATATCATAAATCGGATTATACAGTTTCAACACATCCTTTGTTCCTTTTCCCATGATTAAAAGTCTTACATGTATATTCGTAAAGTAGAAGGTTCACCAAGGCCACGTGCTTTGAAAAGGGCGATAATGAACACAATGTAGACATGTAATATCATACTCATAAGCTGCCTTCAATTTATTCTGATATGTAAGAGCTACATTTTCAAAGGAAGACTATTCTTTAATTACAGTAAAACCCCTCTAAACTGGACGTTCAAATTAATATAAATATCGGTCTTGGTGACAGGTGACTGCCTAAAGCAGGAAGAAAGTCATGCAGAAAGCTCCTCTAGGACTTTCACCCGGCATTAAGCAGTCACCTGACTTTTAAGAGTATCTATATTCTTTTATTCTCGAATTCCGGTTTAGGGTTTTTTACTGCATATGTAATTGCATCAATAATTCCTGAAAGATAACTTTGCAGAAAACAATAACACCATATGACACGTTTTAGAGCGTTTTCAAAACGACTTCATTATTTAAAGTTTGAGAACACATGTACTAATTCTGGATTAACTCTGAAAATAATGCGTCGGCTCAATTTTGGATCTGGTGCAGTTTTGACTACTTCCGATTCGGTCAAACATTTTGGGAAACTATTAGCCGAGTGTCAAACAACTTGGATCCTGATAGCACGCCGAGTTACTCGGCGTCTCACTTGGATCCAATCTGTTTTGCAATGTGAGTCAGGTTCGCGTGAGATGGGTTGACACCGAAGTAGTCTTTGTACAGTCGAATGGTACAATTTATGAACAGTATTCATTCTGATCAGTAGGCGCGCTGTCTGATCAGGGTCTATACTGTTTACGAGCCATTCGAATCCTTTGAATGTTAAAGTTTCGAAGTGGAATGGTCCACGATTGTCTAACTCTTTATCTGATTAATATTCATGTAAGAAATAATGCGATTTTGATATTAGTTGATTTTTTAATTAATGGTCTATGAACACAGGAAGATTTGGCCATGTCAGACATTGGTATAATTCCATGAGCAAACAGAGCAGAGTCTGATCAGACGGCTTATAAAGGAACCGTCTGATTTTGGTCTACCTTGTATGCAATGGCACCAAAAGGTGACTCGGCCAGGTAAAATGTTAAGAATAGAACCAGTTCCGTATGGTGGAAACAGATGTCAAGTTTTGCAAATGATCATTATTTAGGGTCCAAAGTCTTAAATGAAAAACAACAAAGAAAAGGTTCATCTAATTTAATACTTTTATTAAATTTTGGATAACATTTAAATACAGTCTTGATCCAGGTGTGATTAATCAAGGTCCAGGCTCTTTTACACTTTGACATTTTTCCATATTAAGTAAACAGACTTTTGCTCTGCCGATAACAGAAGCAAACAACGATTTTCTTTTGTAGAGGAAAGTAGTTTAATGTTCAAAGAGTAAATATTCAAATCAAATCTTTCAGAACAAACCAACAGGAAGTCTACGAATAATTTAGTTTACCTTCCACATGAAGCAAAACAAATGCTATATGAATTAAATAGTAACTGGTGTGGATACCAAATCTTTATACGCAAACTGTTATTCGATTGTAAAACCTTACCTGATGAATATTCAAGAAATCATGACAATATGAATGTTAATTTTTGTAAATTTTGTAAAGGCATTATAAACAAGGGAATCTTTCTTAACTATACCAACGAGTTAACCCTTTCCCTGTTCTATGTTATTTCCAATTTCAATACCTATTGAATATTCATGAATAAAGTAGTTATAATGAAATATGGAAGATGGAACATTGTAGCCATTTTAGAAAGCAAAGAAACAGATATTTCAAATTCCATCAGCAAACAGAGCAGACCCTGATCAGACGGCTCCTCTAGGAGCCGTCTGATCTGGGTCTACTCTGTTTGCAAATGCGTAAAAACACGTCTATATGAGGTAAAGGGTTAAGGAGCAATTTACTACAATCAGTTTCGAAATTATAACAAGTGTTCCAAACAGTTCAACCTTCTCGGAGTTTCACATAGATCCAAAACTTGTTTGCGTACATCATTATGAATTCATAGACATTGTTAAAATTTGTCTCATAACGTTCCAGGTATTGCTTAACCCTTTCTTTCATATAAATGTGTTTTCACGCATTTGCAGACAGAGTAGACTATAGTAGGAACCGTCTGATCAGGGTCTTCTATGTTTGCTAGCGGAGTTTGAAATATCTGTTTCTTTTACTTTTTATAATGGCTCTAATGTTCCACCTTCCTTATTTCAGTAAAACTATTTTATCCCAGAATATTCAGGTATTTAATTTTAGAATAAATATAGAACAGGGAAAGGGTTAACAATAGTCAAATGGTGATACAAATATTTTCATACACTCTTTGAAAAACATGTGGAATAATATTCTTGTGCCTTTTTTCAAAAAGTTCATAGATCTACAACTGAACTTTTCGTAAGATGTTATGTACGAGGATCGAAAATTGAAATTGCGATTGTTGTATGCTATATGTTACGAAGGTTGTTGCAGACTATAATGTACTAACATTTCAACTTTGATAATAATATCTATTGTAGTGCATCAGATTTTGCGATACCTTTGGTCACACAACCTTTTGTAAGACGGACTCCAGCTTCTTTTTCAACCAAAACGTTTTATTTTTTCATACTATTAGAAAATGGCTTACCACATAGCCTTCAAACGTTTAAACAACTTTGTCGACAAATAACAACATAACTTTTTTTTTAAATGTATAGCATCAAATTTATCAATATTTGATTTTATATCAATGTTCATAATTTCTTCTTTATAAAAAATCCCAAAATAGCTCATGCAAATCAGCTTGCAGTGTTCAACACATAATTTCTGTTTGGTTACTTGGTTTATTTTGAAACTCCGCTATGTTTGCCAGTCGCAGGGGTTAACCTTTTTCTACATAGTATTACATTGACAGTTTAACACTTCGATTGCTATTCACGTCAATATACCTACCTGTAAATAATGAATACCCAGATGAGACAGCTCCTGCAGGAGCTGTCTCATCAGGGTCTGCACTATTTACAAGTTGATTGTGCAACCAGTGCACTCCACAGCAGTGATTGCACAGCGAAATACTTGTACACAGTGAAGATATATGTAATTATACAACAGGACATGAGTAAAGAAGGAGAACTGTATTTTAAAATTCAGCAAGAGAAGGGTTAAACTATTTGTGCTTAGTGTCCCTTAACCTCGTGCACATTCATGCAAGAAAGAAAGGCATCATGTCATGTGATTATTTGATCATGGCAAAAACTGTAGAATCAATTCTATATTATTCCTTAAGCAAACAGAAACACCCGTAACATGAAAATTAGAATAATTCAAAATGTATATTTGGACGCGTACAATAAATTTAAAGCTAAAATGAGTTTATTGTAATTTGCAAACTTAGCTACATATTGGTCTATTACAAAATTTTAGGTAACAAAATAAAATTTCCTTAGTAATGTAACTTAATTCATATTGAGTATGCATAAAAGTTCAGATAAGAATAAAAGAGTTCTAACATTTGCAAAGATATTAAGGTTTTCGCTGCCATTGCCTCGCCACTTCATTCCATAATATTTTTAATTGAACAAGTCTATGTATTCTGTGATCACTGCATCCTTTACTCAAGATACATGTATAAACTAATTTCTTAAGCATCTTTGTCAAAAACGGAATATAACTACAGTGTAAGATATGGGGCCCTGCATTGTCAAATTATATATGATATCAAAGGAGAAACCATCTTGTGATCCACTAACATATAAACCACGAGAGAAGATACAATACATCCTGCACTGGTAATATTCTTTTTATTATATAACATTTAAAACAAATACGCCTTGTTTAAATATTTTTTCTTAGCGGCTTGATATTAACGTTACCGTATACATATATAGGTATGACCAAAATTGTTAGACCTGTACAACGTTACGATATCCACTACTTTAAAGTCAACATTTTATTCCGTATATGTACATTTGTATGCCTTTGCAAACAGACTACACCCTGATCAGACAGCTCCTGTTTGGGCCGTCTTACCAGGGTCTGCTCTGCTTGCGTATATAAATATATAGATCTAATTTTATATCTTCTGGTCTGGTCAAATATGTCTTATGTGTTCATATGTTGTTATAAAAATCATCTAATGTATGTCCATAATGTTGTTACGCCACATTGTCACAATACAAGGAGAGTGATACGGTGTAAAATTGAACACTTCTTATCAGCTTGTTTTTCTTGAATATTAATATTTTATACTTTGTTTTGTGACGACCATAATCCTGATGTGCGCAACTGACTGACATTTGCAAACAGCTTGGATCCTTATGAGACGTCGAGTAACTCGAGTAACTCGGCGTCTCATAAGGCTCCAAGCTGTATGGCGATTAGTAACTATAACAAAATCTTGAACGAGTCGGAAATTGCACCGGTTCAAAAGTTTTAGTAAACATCCTGGTTTTACAGCAGTATAAGAGTTTTGACTTTACTGAAAAAATAAATTCGTCGTGACTATTTCGCATATCATATTTTGATGTCACTGTTTAATTATTAATATAACGTATCAAACAAGTCTACATAGGTAGCATGGACATGCCTTCATCGCAACTATTTCATTTATTGTGTTGGATTCTCAATTAACGCACAGCCTGTACGTCGTATACGAGAGACAAAAACATCGCAACAGCACTAGTTATGAATTTGGATAAGTTTTGTATGAATTTTACTTGTAATGAGTTGACATGTAGTCTACGATGACACAGTCGGGGACTTATCCTTACATGTAAAAATCTTTAAGACATCTGGTAATAAGCCTATCAATGCATGCAAGGTCACTCTGTTCCTGACATATGTCTATGTACGGCTCCTAAACTATAATGTGCTGATGTTGTATTATTTTCTAATTTAGTTCGGTTTTGGGTTTATGAAAACAACTGTAAATTGTAGAACCTGTCCTAAGCGACCATTCATTTATCGAACATATGCGTATTAAAATAACAGGTGGTTACTTAATGTAGGACAAAAGTAATGCATAAAGCTCCTACAGGAGCTTTATGCCATACTTCTGACCTACATTAAGCTGCTACCTGCCTTACAGACCCATAATTAGATATCTTTTTAATGACCGCTTAAGACAGGTTCTACTGTATTGTCCATCATTAGATGGCCACCATTGCCACACTCTTAATCCTTTGAATACTGGCTTTTAAGATCCACCTTTGTTTAACAATAGAGTCAATGCAGTATAAAAAGTTATGATTTGCGAGAAGGTTTTGAATGATAAACAGTACAGACTCTGATCAGACAGTTCCTTTAGAAGTCATCTGATCGGAGTCCTCAAAGTTTGTATCAGTTTACTCGTTTCCTGCATTCAAAGGGTTAACGTGGATATGTCCTTTTCGAATTCGTTTATAGATTGTTTCGTTGATTCAACACTTATGTTCAAACATTCATGTTATTTATTGGGAATATTGTTTTAACATTTATTATGGCATAAATAGACACTCAACTGAACGATGAATTACAGTTTTTAACCCCAAACTCTGCTGAATAATTGAAACTAGTTCTTACTTAAACAAAACATTGTATCAAACATTTTCACTGAAGAAAATCAGTTTTATGACAGACTGCATACCCCGATCAAATGGTTCCACGAAGAGTCCTTTGATTTGGGTCTTCACTGTTTGCAAAGGTATACTTGGTTAAAACATTAAGACCTACATGTATAACTAGTACATGCATTGTGAAACAGACAGAATATTGTTAATACGTGTGTAGTTTCCTTCTGATTCTCAGTTGTAACGCAAATATTGTAATATCAACCGTTTAAAATATAAGTATTTGGCATTCGTGTTTAACTCTATGCTTCATGTAAACGCTTTTTACGCCTTTGCAAACAAAGTCGATCTCAATCAAGCGGCTACTGTAGGAGCCGTCTGATCCAGGTATGCTCTGTTTGCTTATGAAAAACCCAGACCTGACTACAGTTTAGGTATGTGTTCATAAACCATTATAAAACAATCTAAATAATATTCATGATGCCATTAGTTTTTTAAATGAAATTTCATGAAGCAATATAGCAGGGATGTAAGAATACATATTACACTTCAGTATATAGTTGTTATACGTTCATTTATCGTTTTAAATAGTTTAATACGAATGTAAAACTAACACACACTAGCTATTTGAATGTGTTGGCGGTGCACTGTTTTCGCAATTAAGGACATAAACGTTATTTTTCGCACAGGTTCGTGTCGTTAACTTTTAAATTGTCATTGATGGATGGGTGATTACATATGCAAACAGTTTGGATCCAGATGAGACGCCAATTAACTAAGTGTCTCACAAGGATCCAAATAGTTAGACACCCTGTTTACATTTTGATAGACAAACTGATTACATCTTGAATTTTGAAAATGTATTGAGTGAATAATTATAAAAAAATAATTTGCCCAGCAGGTTAAAGATTAACGTATTGACTTTATTATCTATATTTGTTATGTTAACCCTTTCCTTCATATAAGCGCATTTTCATGCATCTGCAAACAGGGTAGACCCAGATCAGACAGCTCCAATATGAGCCGTCTGATCAGGGCATGCTCTGTTTGCCAAACTGTTTCGTTATTTTCTTAAATGGCTACAATGTTCCAACTTCTATATTTCATAATAAATATTTCGTCCATGAATATTCAGCAGGTATTGAAATTTGCAATACATATAGACTAGGGAAAGGGTTAAGTGAATTCGTTGACGTACTTTATTCACATAATTACGAAACTGACCTTTTTGTGTGTTACAAACATTTTCCTATTTCATTTTGTTTAAATATATATATAGCCATCAACAATAAAAGAAATATTTGTCTCATAGATAAAAGAATTGGTAACATTGCTGAACATTGTTTATAAATTTGGTTTAGATTGAATTGTTATTTATACACATATTATTGCAAACTGTGAACACAGTATTACTTGTTATGATTCCAAAATATTGATTGGGTATCGAGGTGTTAGTGCAAAGCAATGGTAACTTCATTGTAATGTCAGTTTCTTGATATCTTTGCAGACAGTTTCGAACCAGATGAGACTGCGATTAACTCGAAATATTATCGAACGCATTTTTTAAAACACTGCTTTAATTCTTTCACCGAAAAAGGAATATAAGTGATCATTTTTGTGGACAGTTGTTTGATCCAGATGAGACACCACGTAACTTTGCGTCTCATTAGGATCTATGGCCACAATACGAGGCAGCGAAAAAAGATGACAAAATTGAAGCTTCTCCGTATCATATAATTTTGCATTTTTAATTTTTGCATTTTCTGCAAATTTGTAACTAAAACATAACAATAGCAATAAACAAATGTTACTTCGTTTCATCTAGATCCGAACTGTTTGCATATGTGATAATAGATTCGCCCATGGTAACGAAAGAGTGAAATAATGAAGTTTCCATACGTTTATGCCAAATCTCTCGACAATTCAGTGTGCAAGAAGAGTGAAATGCGAAGAAAAAGATTGTAAGACTATTTGTAGATATCTACTCTAAAGGAAAGATACCTTAGTTGTTTTAACCCTTACAACGCGGGATACGAGTCACTAATGCCCTTTGCAAACAGTGTAGATCGTGATGAGAGGACTCCTGGAGGAGCCCGCACATCAGGGTCTGCACTGTTTGCCATGTTAAACTTTTCTTTAAAAAACATATCTGAATATTCACCATAAGATTGATCTGTTTGAATTTCAGAATAATCTATTTGAAATTTCAGCGTTGTAAGGATTAAATATCATAGAAATCCTATTGTTGCTGTTGAAATAAAAACTCCTCAAAGGTAAACCATACGTTTTTGTTGTATATATGTATATTTTTCCTCTTAGCTAAATGTACACTTAGAGTTGAAGGAAAATATTTGCAAGTACGAAGGAAATGTTTTAGAAGTACTTTGATTTTAACAAAAAAAGCACTGACCAAGTAGCAAATTGCATGACAAACCCTCCTCTTTGGTGTAACCATTTTCGAATTACACACAAGGACGGCCTATTAATAAATTTAACGGTAATGATCTATAAGGGGTACCTACAACAGAAATGCCAGCTTCGATGCTATACATTACTTTGCTGGAAACAGTTCTTTCGTCTGATTGTTCCGATTTTGAGCTTGGTTCAAAATTGGACCAATCATATGCTTGAGAATGAAGTCAGAATCAAAGTCAGAAGTATATAACCACGTAGTCCAGTGAAAATCTCTATAACGACCACTTAACTACATGTATTTTCCCTGTCCAATACTAATACGTTCTGAAAGTAGGAGATACTCCGAAAGCAAAATCAGCACTGTGGAAAAAGAAATTAAATAGCAATTTCGGTTTTATTGAGTCTGTTCATGGGCAGTTATTAAAAGTGCACCACTACTCACGCCCGTAGCTCTGGATTAAGCGGTATTCATTTTCCAAAACTAATAACATCGAAACTAATGATCCCGAAGGACCAGGAAATTGTCTACTGGCAACGTCAACATATTCTCACGGGTTTGTTAGCGAATTGTCAACTAGCAACTGGCAGCCAATTCTATTTTAACATATGAAAACTGAATAGTTCCGGAATTGTCAACTGGAAATTAGCAGTCAGCTGTCAATTCAAATTTAACTTCCGAACTTGACTTTACTTACGAACCATCAACTGGCAGCAAGCTTCCGATTCGATGTCTACATACAAAAATGTATATTGATGTCAATTGTCAACTGACAAATGACAGCTAGCTGCCGATTCGACCTATAGAAAGTAAGCATTGGAATCAGCCCAGTATGCCTCACGAACAACGCAATTGTCAACTCTGCTAACTAAATAACAATGTTGACGAAATGCACTTTTTATCTGTATGTCCATGTTTAAGTTAAAAAGAAAGTTTTACCAAGATATTCCTGAAAAGACCTAATGTTTTAAAATTCAAAAAAATGTGCACAAACGGTCCATTTACACTTAGGAACCTTGCATTATTTATGAAACGTGTTATGAAGCTCATACACAGTTCAGTTATACCACTGGATATATCGCACAAACTGCTTATTGGTTTAAACATATTTTATTTGTGTAACTTAGAACATGCCTAAATATACAAAGTTTCTAAGGAGGATTGAACCAACCAATATCTTGCCCATTAAATAACCATGTTGATGTCATTGTTGAGAAATTTGGCAAAAATGTTAGCGTGTTCAACTATAAGATAAAGACTGGCCTCGTCCGCGGAGAGACGGATAGGTTGAATATCTGAGACAATGTTTTTGATATAAACAAGGAACAAAAGAGGACCCAAGATAGACTAAGAATTTAAACGTCAGCCATTCCTAGTGCCAAACCGGAACCGCAATTCGGACAAATTTGTAAAACGGTTTACAGTAAAACACCTCTGAGCTAGAATTCTAGTAGAGAATAATTTAGACACTCTTAGGCAGGTGACTGCTTAATGCAGGATAAAGTCATGCAGAAAGAGAAACTTTCTGTATGAATTTCACCCTGCATTAAGTTGCCACCTGTCTCTATGACCGATATTTATACCAAACTTAACGTCCGGTTTAGAGAGTATTACTGTAATTAGTTGTGGGTTAATATGGAAAAATAGTCAAACAGGGAGAGCCACACACGAAATGACACCGCACCATATTGTTATGGATAAACCTTTAACGTTTGTAGGTATACTCATATTTATATGTATACTACGCGTATAAATGAGGATACACCCTGCAGATTTAAGGAAATTTTCATAAATATTGATAGTATACCAGCAAACAATACAAATATAGCCATATAAGGTGTGCATGATATAGTTGTGGATGTACTCATGACTTATTTGTATGCCAAAGAAAGGTAAATATGTCCATTATATGCTATGGAGACTGTTATGTATTTGTTTAGACGTAACTATTAAGATGACCACTAAAATGGAACACAAGTATGAAAGTGATACATGTAGTCCCTACACTAAACGGATATTTTCAAAAAACATCATAAAACATGATAATTGTTATGTTAAATCATTATTACGAAAAATGATACAAAATAATCTGTTTCCGTCAATATATGGAGGACGATCAACGCCAAAATTGCATCATGCTTTGTGGCATTTCAATTTGCTTCATGTTAAATGCATTATGCTAAATGATTATTGCATGTCACGATGTGCTTTCTTCTTTCTTTGAAGTTTCGTCCTCGATCCGACATTTGACCTTCTGTAAACTTGTTTATTGATTATAATAACGTCAAATAATGTGTTTCATTGTTTAAACTTCTTTGGAGCATATTCTTTGTGCTATTTGCTTAGCGCTTGGTGCTTGGTGCTTGATGCTTGATGCGTGGTTCGTTGTTCCATCTTCGCCCCGGTCTTTGTCGTACTCTAGTCAGCTCGGACTAAAATGCTGAAGTGATTTGCCGAATACATAGGTAAAGAAGGAAAACGCTATGAAGACATAGAAATAGAAGGATTTCAAAAAACACACACAAAATAGAAGGGTTACTGATCCATTACATTAGAGAGAGTGTGTGTGTGTGTGTGGGGGAGGGGGGGGGGGGGTATTTACTGCTGGGAGAATAATAATAATAACAAGAGGGTCTGAAAGGCCCTGACATCGCTCACCAGACAATCAGAGGATAAGATTTTCAAAGTTTTCACTATGTGTTTCTATAGAAAACTAGCCGGTCCTGGGGTGAACCAATTTTGACACAAGGGGTATAATTTATGTAACTTTTGTAGAGGACCTCAAGTGAAGAAAATTTAAGAAAATGTAAATGAAATTTAAACATATAACAATGTAAATCTAAATAAGGGCATGCACAAAAGTATGTATACCCTCTCCCTGGGCAAATTGGTTGAATTTCAGAAAGAATATATTAATCTATATCGTTAATAACTCAAAGTCTCATCAGGTTCAATTAGTTTACTCTCTATTTGCATTTTTAGAAATTTGAAGCAGAGATCATTTTAGATTAACTAGTATTGAGCAAAAATATTTTCTCGTATTCATAATAATTACAGCGTGAGTAAATGACGTCACAAATATGTGATTTTAATAGCGCGTGCATTCATCCACCTGAATCGGGGTCAGATATCATTTATGCATTTCATTTTTTGATGTGCAATACTTTATATAGTATAGCTTTATATTAACTATTTGGATGCTAGTGGCAAATCAAATCTATGATAACAGATTGGATCCAGATTAGACGCCATTTTACTCGGAGTTTTATCAGGATCCAAATGCGTGTCCATAAAGAATAAATCTACAAATTGAAGCAGACAACATTTATTAATTATCCAGACGCAACATTACTGAACTTCTGAACATTTATTTCTTGTGTATATAGATCTGTGTTTTACTGTTTTGTATTTTGTATGAAATGCTTGTTTTGAGGGCCTCAAGGTAGATTAGTCATTATGACTAATTTAGCTACCCTCGTTAAATAAAGTATTCAATGTTCAAAATTTCAGATATTTTCATTACACCTTCATGAGTTATTATTATTCATATCTTAATTTATTTTCAACCCTTCCCCTGTTCTATGTTTATTCAAAATTTAAATACCTACTGAATATTCATGGACAAAATAGTTATAATGAAATATGGAAGGTGGGACAGTGTAGTCATTTTAGAAAGTAAAGAAACATCTTTCAAATTCTATTGACGAACGGAGCGGACCCTGATCAGACAGCTGCTATAGGAGCCATCTGATCTGGGTCTGCTGTGTTTGCAAATGTGTGAAAAGATGTTAACATTAGAGAAAGGGCTAGTAAACATATTATAAGTATATTGTACACAAAATGAAAATAATGTAATGTAATGTACCGGGTATTTCTCAAACCCAATATAATTCTAATAAAAATATGCTATTTTATGATATATTAGACATGTTTATATTTATACATGTAATATTAGCCCTTTCCCTGTTCTATATTTAGTCCCGATTCCAATACCTATACAGAATATTTATGGACCAAAAATTATAATGAAAATATGGAAGGTGGAACATTGAAGTCATTCAGAAATTCTAAATAAACAGATGAATGAAATTCCATTAGCAATCAGAGCAGATCCTGATCAGACGGTCCCGTACATGATCCACGCGTGGTCTATCAATGAATATTCATGTGAAAAATAATGACAATGAAATAGCATATGGACACGTGAATTTTGTCAGGGCAAACTATGCAGAATGATATCTTTGACAGACCATCAGCAAACAAGACAGACCCTGATCAGACGGACATAAAAACGCAACAAATAAAATTGCACAAAAGGCAACATCTTTGTTTTAAATAATTAACCCCCCCCCATACACACACGTCCGGATAATGTTCTTTTTTTCGCTCAAAACAACATTTAAAAACCAAACCAAACATTTAATTCGATCTACGTTGAATCCATCCTCAGTACTTTCAGTAGTTTGATTATCTGGTTTTACATGCAGCGCCACCTATATGGCGAGTTCGGCTGAAGTGCATTATGCCTTCGGCGTTCGTCGTTCGGCTTTATGCTTGTTGCTATGGGCTTACCGCATTGGGTCATGTGTCATTGAAGAAACTTCAATGAAAGAAGGACTCCCATCTTGACATGCAATAATCGTTTAGCAAACTGTTCAACACCACAATGCAGGATGCATTTATCATGAAGCAAACTGAAATGCCACAATGCATGATGCAATTACAATGAAGCAAACTGAAATGCCACAAAGCATGATGCAATTTTGGCGTTGATCGTCCTCCATATCAATACATCCTTTGTTTTTACAACAAACTATTATCAACCTATGTCGAACAGTCGAGCGCAACCTGAATAAATACTACATGTATTGCATTTGCGAATACATTAAATATCAAATACATGACAGGGTTTTTCTTGTTCAGCATTTATTCGAGCAGGTGTCTTGCAATATACATCTTTTCAGCATATAAACAAATGATTTATGTAATGTTTAGGCATTTTGAAACGCTTTGCAAGTAGATATCTTTAACTCGTTCAATGTTGCATTCAAACAGAATATTCAGGATTTGTTTCCCAAAAGGTAACACGATAAACAATGCATATCCTGAGGAGAGGGTTCCTATAAAATCTTTTCATCTGGGCCAACACTACTTGCAAAGGAAAGGTTTAAGGCAGCCTAGGAGGAAAGCATTGAATCATAAAAGAGTTCTTTTTCATTAGTTTCGTTTGGCATGAAGCAGTAACCTCATTGCCAATTTACTATGCCGTCAAAATATAAGGGATCATTGTATATGCATGTACAGTAAAATCTGTCTTAAAACAGTAGTACCATAAATACTTATACTTGTGGTAGCTTAATGCCTGACAAAAGTAATGCAGAGAGACCCGAAAGAAAGATATTTATTCAATACGTTTGCCATATATTAAGTAACCACCCGCTTTTTAAGATTCCTGTTTAATCAGTAAGTGTTGATTTAAAACCAATAAATTAGTTATATTCTACAGTATTTGTATATTCAAACACTGAAAACAATCCCGGACAGAACATATAGATACAAGTTACATGATGACAATACAGGATATTCATGACCTCGTTCAGACATCGCATGCCTCTCTTTTAATTTAAACTATGAGTATTTACAACTAAGTAGAACTACTATTTCAACACATGTATGGTTACTGCGTCCTAACACTTGGTGGTTGTTGATGCTGCTGTTGTTGCTGCTGTTGACCCTGACCTGGGGGCGGCGGTATAGTTGGTCGGAACTGGCCCTGTTGTCCAGCTTGGGCGTTGGCAGCCTGAGAAACGTAAGAATACATATGTAGTTGTTTACACTTTACCATTGCTGGAACCAACCACTATTGTTTTCATCTAAATCGTGTCAAGGCGGAAAATAACTGTTTCTTTGCGCGGGAATAAAACTATACGTGTACACATATACATGTACTCGTGTCTAGACGGGACATCAAGGTTCATGTAGTCATTCTATTTTGAGCCGGAAGACAACTATACTTGTACCCATTTAAATAGTTTCCGGATGGGAAATCAAGGTTAATGTCAGTCTATTTTGAGCGGGAATAAAACTATACTTGTGTCGATCTAACTCGTGTCAAGACACCAACTAACGCATTATGTATTCAGACGGGTACATTACTATATTGTACCCATCTAAATCGTGTCAAGGTAGGGACATCAACATATTGTACCCATCTAAATCGTGTCAAGATAGGGACATCCCTATATTTTACCCATCTAAATCGTGTCAAGATAGGGACATCACTATAGTGTACCCATCTAAATCGTGCCAAAATAGGGACTAACTGTTTATAAAACTTTGTGCTGAGAAAAAGATAATGTTGTTCTACACTCGTTAAGAAAATAAAAACAATAAAAACTCCCCTATACAATTATATACTGTACAGTGTCTAGTAGCATATATGCAGGTTGAAACTAGTAACGCGGAGATCATTTGACTATCGGAATGTGTCTCATTTGTAACATCCATACCCTCTTTCGTATTTGTACAACGTGTAATTCAACCAATTACCTCATACAAACCCCTTTTCGCTCTTTTGCAAACTAATTAGACCCATATTGACCTGCTCCCGTAGAGACATAGGAGCAAATGTTCTCTTTATCACAATGGTTTCAACATTACACAATTCTAAAACTTTCCTTTCCTCTAGTTAATGCTCGGTTTCGGTAGATGTATCCAAACTAGCCTATGCGGGAATGGGTAGATACTGATATAGAAGCATACAAAAATCCGCATTGACAGGGTATTTCATTTTTTTTGATAGGATAAATAAAATATTGTGTAAGTCAGAAATGTTTGTAGCCTCCTCGGCACCTAGATTTATCACATTTCTTAAGCACATTGGATCACCCAATGTTCGCTATTTCTATTTCAGCATCATTGCTACTACAGTAAGACCTCTCTAAACCTCTCTAAACCGGATATATATATTAAATTTAGTATAGATATTGGTCTTCGAGACAGGTGGCAGTTTAATATAGGGTGAAGGTCAAGCAGAAAGCTAATCTAGGAGCTTTCAGCATGACGTTCATCCTCCATTAAGCAGTCACCTGCCTAAAAATATCTAAATTCTTCTCTTCAAGAGTTCCGGTTTAGAGGGGTTTTACTGTGTAATGTAATCAAGTGCCTCACCTGCATCGCCTGGAACTTTTGGAACTGTTCAAACTGTATCTGCTGTTGTCGCTCATTATCGTCGTGCATTCGTCTCTGGTTGTATTCGTCCCTGCGGCGGGCACGGACAAATTCGGAATACGTCAGATAACCGTTCTTATCGAGATCGTCGTGCATCAGTACTTGGTCAATCATATCTGTAAAATAGTATCAAATATGGTAGTAAACTATATATATCTACTACATAAAGGAAGTGTACTTATAAGATCCGTCTGCTCAGAGTCTGCTCCGTTCGCCTATGAAATAATATAGATCTGATTCTATACTGTTTGTATTATAACAAAAGTTTCCCGTGTTAATATGCAAATCTTAAAATATATCTTATGAAATGTTTTGTTGTTATTATTTCTTACATAAACATTCATGGAGTAAAGGGTCAAAGCGGAAGGTATCCCCGTTTCAGCAATACAGTTATGCAGAACATACACACATATAGTAAGTAGTTCTTTGGAATATCCTTGTTCTGCATTAACACTTGCAATCTCGTACACATATGCACTGTCATTAATTTTGTAAATAGTATAGACTCAGATCAGATGGCTCCTAGAGGAACCACTCTAACAAATGTAAACCTTTCATACTGAGTGAACTCTATAGTTAAACACTGTTGGGTTATTCCATTCTCGTAATTCAGAATGAGTTAAGCAGCCATCGGATTTCCCTCAGACGACATTTGACGACTCAATGAAAGTCACTTTGTGAAACCATTGTGATAAATAGAGCATTTGCTCCCATAGGAGCAAATGCTCTATTTATCACTATGGTTTCAAACTACAAATTTCTAAAAAATCCTTTTCTCTAGTTAATGCTCCTTTTCGGTAGATTAATTCAAAGAGGTTGTATCTAAAATAGCCTATGAGGTAATGGGTTAAGTAGCTGTATTAAAGAGGTTTTGTTGCAAATGATTAACCATTTACCTTGAATCACATCATGGATATTAATGAGACAAATGTTTATACTGCCATATAGACACAATCAGTTTTAGGAACTGTAGATTCAGATCTCTATTGTCTCATAAGCAAACAGAGCAAACACTCATCAGATGACTGTTAAATATCCGTTTAGTCTGGATCTACTCTGTTTGAAAAAAGAAGTTAAATTATCAACAACTTATTTATAATATTCCCTCAAACAAAGATATTGTTGCTTTCAAAATATCATCAAATATTGGTATCATTTCCACCTTTGTCTGCTAATGGTTCAACGTATTTCAACGTGATTAAACTTTAAAAATAGTAGAACATACTAACTTAAATCGACAAATATGTAAAAAGATACGCAGTTTTTTTTTTATAATAGGTTCTGCTAAAAGCCGAAAGAAGGAAAATGCAAAGGTCATTGACGTCATGTATAATGCTAAAGTTTATCCCCAAAGCAGCATCGTCTTCCGATTGTCCTATACGCCTATAAACGCATCTACAGACAGGGCAGATCCAGGCCAGACGGTTCACACAAAGCCGCCTGGTCAAAGCCAGCGCTGTTTATTGATGAAATGAAACAGACACGATTCTACAGCTTTTGCCATGATCAAAACTTCCCTTTTTCATTATGCAACTCTGTTTGCTTATGGAATAAAAGAGACATGAGTTTACAGTTTCTACCATGATCAAAGTCCGTCCTTTTTTCACATTGCCATTATAGAAATTCACTTAATTCAAATTCATGTTTCCATTATAACTTAGCCCTTTCCCTGATCTCTTTTTAGTCCAAATTTCAATACCTACTGAATATTCATGGACAAAATAGTTTTAACGAAATATGGAATATGGAACATTATAGCCATTTTAGAAAGTAAAGAAATGGATCTTTCAAAATCCACTAGCAAACAGAGCAGACCCTGATCAGACGGCTCCTATAGGAGCGGTCTGATCTGGGTATACTCTGTTTGCAAATGCGCGAAAACACGTTTATATGAGGGAAAGGGTCAATACACATTCATTCATGGCTAAAAGGCTAAATACATCAATGTTTTAATACCATATGGTCGAACAGTATACAATAGTTTCTATGTATATTTAAACTACAATATCTAAGATACTCTACCTTCGTAGTATTTGATCATGCCTTTCTGACGCTCGTTCATGAGTAGCTCAATCTGTTCCTTGGACTTGCCGAGTTTCTCGTGCAACTCGAGCTCAGGCACCGGCAGCATGTGGCTCATTGCCTGCATGATCTCAGTACCGTCTAGATGGGTGTCATTGTTGGTATCGTGTAATCTTAAATAGAATAGAAAACGATAGAAAATGAAGTAGAGCGGGATAGAAATATGAATAAGAACAGAATAGAACACGCAAAAGAACAGAATAGAATATAAAACAGAACTGATGACAATACATTGACCTTTATATTCATACGATATATAATGACATCATGTATACATATGTTAGCCGGTATTTATAACTGTATAAGAACACGAGATCTTTTTGACTTTGGATGTCAAATGCAGAATCCAAATCTATATAATTCCATGAGAAAACGGAATACACCCTTGTCATAAGGCTCTTACAGGAGTCGTCTGATAAAGGGTTAACAGTGAAGGGTTAATTTAAATATATCACTCAGAGCTGAAACCCTTAGCATGAACTGCTTTTACTTTCTATAAATATATCTAGATGAACGGCTCTTGGGTAAAGTTTGATTATACCTTACATCGCAGATACCCCTACAGCAAAACCTTTTTAATGCGACCGCTATAACGAGTCTTACTCTTAGTCTTCATGTCAGGTGGTAGCTTCATGCAGACCGAAATATATGCAGAAAGCTCCAGTAGGAGCTAACTGCATAATTTTCATCCTGCATTAAGCAACCACTTGCTATTACAGACATCTGTGTTTTTTCATAGTGGTTGTTGCAGAGACCTTCTAATGTAACGAACGGTACCTTTACACAGAGCTCCAGATAATATGCGTAAATTAAGACATCTTAAAGGTTTACTTCTCCACCAAACCCTATGGTCTGACCGAAACGATTCTAAAATGGCTTGGTGGAGAAATGACGATTTTAGTATCTGAGTACACATCGAGGGCTTGGTGCAAAACTATTCTAACTCCTTCACTTTGTGAATAGTTTTGCACCAAGTCCTCGACATGTGTATCTGTTGCTCTGCTTACATCTGAAGACTGATATTTGGTTAGACGTGGATACCGTTTATTGTCAAAGACTTGCGTTAAAATCACAAAGTATTCACTTAACTTGTAGGCAAGTTTGTTTGTAAATTGATCACTGTTTTATAGATGAGATCTTGTTGACCCTTATCTCACTATTTGTCATCTGAATCGCAAACAACCTGGATCCAGATGATCCGCCGAATGACTCGGTGTCTCATCAAGATCAAAGCTGTTTGACACTCGATCAATAGTTTCTAAAACAACTTGGTTGAATCAGAAGCTGCCAAAATGCCACTATATTGACCTACAGTATGACCTGTCTAAAGCGGTCATCAAAAACAGGTCTGATGATGGGTATGTAAGGCAGGTGGTAGCTTAATGCATGTCACAAGTAATACAGAAGTCTACTATAGGAGTTTTCTGCATTACTTTTGCCCTGTATTAAGCAACTACCTGCTTTTTAAGACTCCTAAGTTCAATAAATAAATGGTCACTTAGGAGAGGTACTTCTGTACTTACTTGAAATAGTAGAATTCCATCTCCTCTGGAGACATCTTGTCCTTCACGTTGATCTCATCCTTTAAATGTTCTCGTAAATGTCTGCAAAGATATACAAATATAACTATTGATATGAACCATACAAAGACGTTGAAATCCTATAGACTAGGTAATGAAATTTTACACTAGATAATGAACTATTAGGACTAAGAAGTTGACCACTCAAATAAGTGTCATTATCGGTCTTTTCTCAGCTTAACCCATTACCTCGTAGGCTATTTTTGATAAATAAATCTACCGAAAAGGAGCAGTAACTAGGGAAAAGGAAAATTTTAGAAATGTGTAGTTTGAAACCATTGTGATAAATAGAGCATTTGTTCCTATATTAGCAAATGCTCTATTTATCACAATGGTTTCACAAAAGTCGTCAATATGAAGGAATGGGTTAATGCAGGGTGAAAGTCAAGCAGGCTGTATGACTTTTATCCTTATTTAGCGCCATCTGTCTAAAACGTTTTGCTTCTTTATTAAAAATCCGGATTAGCGACGTTTAAATGTAGCTTTCAGCTTATTATTCGATATATAGCTGAATAAATATACAATGTACATACTCTTCGTCCTGGGTTATTTTTGGATCGTTGAAATTCTTCGGCATGGACTCTGCACTGTGTTGGTGATTATGGCCACCATCTGCATACGTTACCATGACAACGAACGCACATAATACAAACGACGTCTGGATCAATCTGCGAAGTACCATTCTGAAACGAAATGTAACAAATATACTAAAATTATCTTGTTTTCCCCAGTCTATTTAACCCTTATCTCGCAATTCACATCAAACTTGCATACGCAAACAGTTCGGACCAAGATGAGAAGTCGAGTAACTGGGCGTCTCGTCAGGATCCATTTGGTTTGAGACTCGGTCAACAGTTTCTTAAAAGCTTGATCGAACCGGAAGTGGCCAATTGCACCAGGTCCAATTTAAGAAGACATTTTTTTCACAACAAGATTAGGGTAGCAAACTTCATATCCAAAGAATAAAATTAAAAAAAAAAATAATCGCGGTGAGGAATCTCTGTCTCTTTCTATGAACGTTTTGCTTTATTACACATATCTTGGCATTGTATGTATCTACAGAAGAGCCTGTCCTAAGCGACCATTTAGTTATTGAGCATAGGAGTCGTAAAAACAGGTAGGTTAATGCAGATTAAAAGTGATGCAGAAAGCTCCTGTGGGGGCTTTCTGCATCATTTTTGACCTGCAATTAACCTACCACCTGCCTTGCAGATCCATAATTAAACTTTTTATTATTTTGATGACCGCTTAAGAGAGGTTCTATTGTATCCCTATCTATACTGGATCAGTACTTCAGTGTATTTAACCCTTTACCTCATGAATATTTATGAAAGGTCAAATGACACCATCAATACTTATTGACCGAATTGACCTAAATAGTGAAAAACCTCTCTATAACGGCCATTAAATGGTGAAAAAACTCTCTATAACGGCAACTTAATTGTGAAAACCTCTATAACGGCCACTAAATTGTGAAAACCTCTCTATAACTGCCACTAAACTGTGCTAATTAGTTGGTATTTAGGGCAAGTGGCTCCTATAGGAGCGTTGTTTTACTTTCACCTCCCTTTAAGCAGCCACCTGCCTTTATCACAAACTACGTGATGTACTTTAGTGGCCGTTATAGAGAGGTTTTACTGTATTAAAATAGGGTTGTTTGACAAATGTCCAGATGAAAATAATTCTATATGCAGAGTATCTGCTATAACTGTAAATGCTAGGAACCCAGCATACATATTTGAAAATATACCTTGACCCGAAGACTTATCTTCATGAATTCATATTTTTGACATGCACCTATGGAATGATGTGAATGACGCTGATAACATACATCGATTGTTTTATTTATAAACGTTGATTCTTCTACACCTCCCCCCACCCACAACCCCCCCACCCACAAAACCCCCCAACTTGCTATGTTTAAACAGTTTCCCATCAATTCACGACTTTAGTCAATATTGCAAACAGGTTGGAATCAGATGATATACTAATTAACTTGGTATCTCGTCAAGATCCAAGCTAACTGGCACTCGGTCAATAGTTTCACAAACATTGACCGATTCGGAAATAGTCAAAATTGCACCAGATTCAAAGAGAGGTCTTGATAAGATGCGCAAATTAAAACATTTTTAAAAATAAGTTCTTTATTTCTCCACCAAACCCTATGTTGTGACCAATCTTTAGAATCGCCACGTTTTTAAAGCGTGGTTACAACATAGGGTTGGTGGAGAAATGGCGATTTTAGTATTTGAATACACACTTTAATATGTTACTCAGTTCAGAGATGTTACTCAGTTCCGTTGCGGGGTAAGAGTTAAAAATTGCAAGTGCTTTTCGAATATTGATACGCGTTTCTTCTATGTGAACAGAGATATACCATTTACAATTACATCTTCATATTATTTGTATAAACATTGATTGTCCATTTAATCCATTAATAAGGCATATAAGCCAACTTACCTACATCTTTCGTCCAATTGTTTTAATAACAAAATTTAACCCATTTGCTCCCACGATCCCATATATGGGACATATGCAAACAGTGTAGACTCTGATCAGACGCCACATAATGCGGCGTCTGATCAGAGTCTACACTGTTTGCTGATAGGAATTTCAATATAAAACAAAACGAAATTGAAATTTTAGGTCAGGCACCCCTTAGATAAAAAATGGACTAATCCAATATATTAACATAGAAGAATCAACTGGGAGCAAATGGGTTAATCCTTTGAATGCACGAAGCTAGTGTACTAGCTATTGCATACATTTGCAAACAGTGTAAACCCAGATCAGAGGGTACCTAGTGGAAACCTCTGATCAGGGTCTGCACTGTACATCAATTCAAAATGCTCTTGTATATTTTAGACTTTCATACTAAATGGGCTCTGTAGCTACATGTAAACAGTTCTGGGTCATTCAAGTTTGAAATTCAGCTTTCAAATAGTTAATTGCTACATGCTTTTCTCTGAACAGCTGAGTATGTATGTCAGCCTATATATGTTCACCATATTAGCACTTATACGTCTGGCAGAGGCACACATATATGTCATATCTTACCGGAGCACTAGTTAAAGGTGCGTACCAAAATACTTAAATCATCATTTCTTCAACAAACCATAAACCGTCTCTTCGAGACCATTCAAAGAGTGATCAAACTACAGGGTTTGGTGGAGACAAAAAGGAGCTATTCTTGTACGCATCTTATCTGGACCTCTATACCTAACGTTGCTATTTGACGAGAGGTTGTCTATTGAAGCCATTTTCAGAAATATAAGACCGGTGTCATGAGACATTTGCAAAGTACAGTAAAACTACTCTAAAGCGACCACCAGTACAGATATAATTCTGAGTGGTAGAGACAGGTGGTAGCTTAATACAGCACGAAAGTAATACAGAAAGCTCCTACAGGAACATTCTGCATTACTTTCGTCCTGCATTAAGCAACAACCTGCTTATAAAGACAACCATATTCATTCATTAAGTGGTCGCATTAGAGGGGTTTTATTGTATGTAGACTCGGTTAATCTCTCGAGAGTTAGCTTGGCGATTGGTCTTGGTCTACACTGCACATGTATGTCACTCGTCGCTCAACCCTTTACCACAAAGAGACGCCTTTTCACGCATTTGCAAACAGATTAGACCAGGGTCCATGCTTATAAAACTTTTTAGTTGAGTCTGAGTTCGTTCTCAAGGCTCAAATCTGACCAATCGAAAACTTGAGAACAAACTCAGACTCAACTAAAAAAAGCTTTATAAGCATGGTCCCTGGTCAGATGGCTTCAACGGGAACCGTTTTCTCTGAAATTGTATAGGCCCGAGTCTACATGTTCTGCCATGTCCAAATATTCGTCGTTCATAGTGTCATTATAAACTTCAAGATATTAACCCTTCGCTTGCTATTCACGTCAATATACCTACCTTTAAATAGTGAAGACCCAGATGAGACAGCTCCTGCAGGAGCTGTCTCATCACTTATCAGGGTCTGCACTATTTAACAGTCGATTGTGCAACCAGTGCACTCCACAGCAGTGATTGCACAGCGAAATATGTGTACATAGTGAATATATATGTAATTATACAATAGGGCATGGGTAAAGAGGGAGAAATGTGTTTTAAAATTCAGCAAGAGAAGGGTTAATATTTCTACAGCCATTATGTTTCACATTAACCCTTTACTCTATATAAATACATCTTTGCAAAGAGAGTAGACCCAGATCAGACGGTTCATGTCTACTCTGTTTGCTTATGGTATGATATAGATCTAATTCTACAGTTTCTGCCTGAGCCAAAAATCATATATAAATTAATCATTAATATTCATGATGTCATTATTTCATACATGAATATGCATAGAGTAAACGGTTAATACACACGAGGTAAAGGGTTAAGCATTCTGTACTGTACTATTTCAAACGACTCTTAGGGAACACCACGGTCAGTCTGACTCTACAGTGTTTGTATTTATGAATTTTTTGAGCTTCTTATGTTACACATGAGGCCTTTCTTTTTACATTTGCAGGAAGTTTTGTTTTTATGTTTTCTTGCAGATCACGTGACAGGTTCTTTCCCGGGGCAGACGTTTTTGAAGCATATTACACAGTGAGCAATGTTGCCTCAGGTGAATTTTGACAGTATTTGACCACGACATGAAAGAAATTATTGTATTATATGACCAGTAACATTGTCCTTATTTAAAACATGAGAGATGTAGCTTTTGATAAGCAATGTAATCATGTTTAAAACATGTAATGGAAGTATTAGAATTGTCTACACGGTGTGTTGTTGATGTTTGCCGTGGTTTTAGTCTTTTATCTGTTCATGTACATGTAACAGATTGTAAAGCTATGATATTATTTACTACAGTAAAACCTCTATATAACGACCACTAAATTACACCCACCAAGTATTTTGTGTTGAAGGCAGGTGTCAGCTTAAAGTAAGGTGAAAGTAAAACAGAACGCTCCTATAGGAGCGTTCTGTTTTGCTTTCACCTTGCTTTAAGCAGCCCCCTGACCTAAATACCAACTAATTAACACAATTTAGTGGATGTTATAGAGAGGTTTTACTGTATTTGTATGACAAGTGAAAGCGTTCTTCGAGAACAACATGTGTAGAACAAAATCAAAGGTGTAAAGGTTCAATGTTAATGTCACTAACCCGTTACCTCATGAATATGCATGTAAGGAAATAATAACATCGTGTATGTTAATTAGTTGATTTGTTTCATAATGACATGAGTACACAGAACGTGTTGGCCAAGTGTTGGTCACATATATAACATATAAATCATATCAGTTAGCAGACCATGATCCTTAAGATGCCGTCTGATCTGGGTCTACTCTGTTTGCAATGTCGTTAAAATATGTATTATCGGTGTAAATAATTAAATTGCGCTGTGTACCAGCGCTTTACTGTGGACATAATTATCATGTAGCCAGTGATACCCAAAACGGTTCCTCTTTATTCGGTGTACCAGTTGGCAAATAAAGACTCGTTAACCCTTTGGATGCTCGAAGTGAAACATAACATTGGACCTGTATTAAGCTACAGGCTGTCTATTAACCCTTTACTCCATAAATAATGACATAATGCATATAAATTAACGGAACCTTTATAATGACACTGGATAAAAGCAATTCTCATCAAGACAAATCACATCTATATTATATCATAAGCAAACAAAGTAGTTCCTGATCTGACGGCTCCTATAAGAGTCGTCTGATCTGGGTCTTCTCTGTTTGTAAAGGAGTAGAAAGTCGTATTTGTAGAAGAAAGGGTTAAACAAACAATAGGGGTATTTTGAGCGGTCGTTGTACAGAGGTACCGCTTACGTAGTAAGTAATTCTGATACATATATGCATATATATGGTACCGTCTGAAAATGACAACTTGGAAACTATAAACAGTTCTGTAATTACAGTGGAACCCGTCTTAAGTGGCCACCAAAAGGAGGTCCAATTGTGAGTCCGTAAGACAGTTCCTGTTGGCGCTTTCTGCATTACGTTTGCCCTGCATTAAGCATTCACATGATTATCAAGACTCCTATGTTCAATAAATGAGTATCCGCTTAACCCTTCGCTTGCTATTCACGTCAATATACGTACCTGTAAATAGTGAAGACCCAGATGAGACAGCTCCTGCAGGAGCTGTCTCATCAGGGTCTGCATTATTTACAAGTTGATTATGCAACCAGTGCACTCCACAGCAGTGATTGCACAGCGAAATACTTGTACACAGGGAAGATATATGTAATTATACAACAGGGCATGGGTAAAGAAGGAGAAATGTATTTTAAAATTCAGCAAGAGAAGGGTTAAGACAGGTTCTACTGTATCCGAAAGCTCCTCGTGCAATGGCGATGAGCATATGTAAGCATGTAAATAAATACTCATGCATGTTAATAGGTTAATAGCCTTGTAAAAAGATAAAATTACACGAGTATTTACACAAGATCATAACTAACACCTCAAGCGTTTGGTCCTTACACCTTAATGTAGATATTAATAAGGTCCTAAAACAATTTAGGCAAACGATGTAGGCCCATATTAAATGTCCCCTGATCTCTATGGTTAGGATTTGAACTGTTTGCATCACGTGTTGTTTTCAAAAGGTCAAATCGTTAACAATAATCTTAAACACCTTCAAATGAAAATAAGGTGGGTTATTCAAACATGCCTTGGCAAGTGCAAAATGTACTTAATGCTGAGATGGGTTAATAAAAAAAACGGGTTTAGAAAATGAACTACAGAAAATGAACTACAGTAGACCCCTATAAACCGGACTTTAAAAATGAAGAAGAACGGGTATTTTAAAGCATATGGCTACGTAATGCAGCTTTTTATTTTAGCTTTCTATGGGTTTTTTTTCATTAAGCTGCCATCTGTCTTGAAAACAAACGTTGATACTTATTTGAACGCCCAGAGCGTTTAGAGGTGTAAACTCATTTTACCGTACGGGAACACGTTGAGAAGATTTGTATATAACAAGTAAAGTTTCCATTGCGTAATACATATAACTACACAGAACAATACATATGTATACAATTACTGAAATTTTCTCCTTTGTGCAATAAATGTTGCACAATATGGAATATAAACAATATACTACTCACGTGTGTGTTAACTTCCGCCGTGTATGTTTGAGAATAAAGTACACGTCAGTGTTAACTGTGGTGAAACGACATTAGTGGAGTTTGACAGGTGTACGTGATTGATGGACGGGGGCAGTTTGCGCGAGCCTCGTTTGGCTGGTTGAAGAAAGCCTTCTTGAGGCAGAATAAATGAATGTTTGACAAATGCAGAGATAAGGAAAAAGCAGAAAAACCCTATAAAGTGACCACCAGAAAGAAGTCTAATTCTGGGTCTTATATACAGATGGTAGCTTAACGCATTCCCTCATATTGACGACTTTTGACGACTCTGTAAAACTCACTTTGTGAATCCATTGTGATAAATAGAGCATTTGCTCCTACAGGAGCAAATGCTCTATTTATCACAATGGTTTCAAACTACAAAATTTAAAATTTTTCCTTTTCACTAGTTAATACTCCTTTTCGGTAGATTTATTCCAAGAGGTTGTGTCTAAAAATAGTCTATGAGGTAATGGGTTAACGCAGGACAAAATCGTTAACATAAACGTCATAGGTCTAACGTTATGCAGACAAATCCTGCTGGATCGTTTTGGCCAACTGTCGTCCTACATTACGCAACCACCTGCTTTTAAAGACGTCTATGTTCATTCATAAAGCGGTCGCTTTAGAGGAGTTTTACCGTAGTTACACTCTGATTATTTATCTTTCTGACATTCCGCTATAAAACTATTGTGTGGTCAAAGTCTCAAATGTCGGTACTTTTACTTACTTTATTCGTTGAATAAATCGTCTCGTCTGGATCATATAGTATGTACAATAAAATCCCGCTAATGCGACCAACTAAAAGAGGTATAATTATGGGTGGTAAAGGCAGGTGGTAGCTTAATACAGGACAGAAGTAATGCAGAAAGCTGCTCCTCTTTCTGCATTACTTTTGTTTTGTTTTGCATTAAGCAACCACCTGCTTATAAAGACCGCCATGTTTATTAAGTGGTCGCATTAGAGGGGTTCTACTGTATACGATATAACGCACAAAGCTAAAAAAGAGTTAAACATTTACAATGAACCCTCATTACAACGGAGGTGATTGTTTCCAGACATTTTGCTGGTATGACGAGGTTGCCGTTATAACTGGTATAAATATGAAAGGAACCATATGGTCAGTTTTAAACCTTCGCTTGCTATTCGCGTCAATATACCTACCTATAAATAGTGAAGACCCAGATGAGACAGCTCCTGCAGGAGCTGTCTCATCAGGGTCTGCACTATTTACAAGTTGATTGTGCAGCCAGTGCACTCCACAGCAGTGATTGCACAGCGAAATACTTGTACACAGTGAAGATATATGTAATTATACCACAGGGCATGGGTAAAGAAGGAGAAATGTATTTTAAAATTCAGCAAGCGAAGGGTTAAACTAGTACCAACAGATGCTCGCTTAATGCAGAACACAAGACGTGCGTTTCTCGTGTTCTGCATTAAGCGATCCCCTGTCTTACTTGCATTGCACCTATTTATTCAGCGCCATTCGGTTGTTATATTAGTTAAGTACTATCCTGTAAGATATACCTGAGTGTTTGTAATGGAGAGTTATCCCCCTTTAGTTTTTGCGTAACTATCCTGTGTGTGTATTAGTCAGCCATTTCGTGTAGCTTTATATAAACAACGTGGTCTGAACAATTGAGTTCGTAGTCTGTTTGTTCCTTATTGGCGTGGTGGCAGCGACGATCCACGGAACTCACGGACGCCGGATAATACATTTTCCAGCGTCATTACGTCCGGAGAAACGGACAAAATCGTGAAATTCAGATACGAACAGGCAGTCCATACTGAGACTGTTCTGTGATTGACGATCATGGCTTCATCTAGAGCTCCAAAACAATGGTCTTTAACCAAGACGGAAACGATCACATCCTTCGAGGCCTGGAGGCAGAATCTCCAGTATACTCTCTCGTTGGATCAGAACTTTGCACCATTTTTAGCTGATGGATTTTCATGGCAGTTCTAAGTCGAACAAGGCCGACCCAACCCGCGGCTTTACCGACGATGCTGATGATGCGCCACACAAACGCACGGTGGCACAGAAGGTCATGCATTTAGATCTTATGCTCGGTCAGATTGCAAACTTTTGCCCAATCATTTCAAGGACTACGATCGTCAAGAAGTCAACCTCAGTGAACAGTATTTGGCAATCTATTCGCCTTCATTTTGGACTTCAGACCTCAGGTGCACATTTTCTTGACTTTAACAACATTCACCAGGAGCCAGATGAGCGCCCTGAAGACTTATATCAGAGACTACCAGCTTTGTTGAAGACAATTTGCTCAGAACTGATGGAAATATCCAACACCATGGTGAGTTACCTACCGAAAATGAGGATTTATCTCCTACATTAGAGAATTTTGTTGTACTTACCTGGCTCAGACTTATTAACAACGATTTGCCTTCATTAGTCAAACAGCGTTACGGTACAGAACTTAGGAGCAAAACTCTTGCCTCACTAAAGCCAGAGATATCGCAAGCTCTGGACAGTCTTCTAGAAGAATTACATAAATAGCTGATGCACGTGTCATGCGGGTTGCATATTTGAAATCCAAGACTAAGACAATGACACGCCCCTTTACAGAGTTCAAGAGGAAACAAAAACTGTGTATCCTTTGTAAACAGGCTGGACGCCCCTTTCAGCATTTTCTAAGTAAGTGCTCCTTCTTACCCGACGAGGATCGCAAATTCATGACTAAGGCTAGCCAATTGACCAGTGTGAATTGCTTTGATGCTGGTTCTTTGAGTGATTATGAGTCTAATGAGACAGAAAACAATTACACCAGTGCATCTTCTACCTCGGTCGACAGTGTCAACCGCGTCATACCTACCACGCGTCGCGTACTAACAAAACTATCACACTTCCACAGCCATCTGATCAGATTTGGATTGTTACTGATGGCTCAGTCACTAAACGTGGTCTTGGAGCCACCCTGTATGTCACTAGAAACGGTCACACCAGGTTAGCAGGTTTTTTCAGTGCAAAGCTGAGGAAGCATCAAGTAACTTGGTTACCGTGCGAGATCGAAGCACTTTGTATAGCCGCTGCTGTTAAGCATTTTAGTCCTTTCCTTATTCAGTCTGAGAACAAGGCTGTTGTACTGACAGACAATAAACCTTGTGTACAAGCCATAGAAAAACTATGTCGCGGCTAGTTCTCTGCTAGTCCACGTGTTACGTCTTTCCTGACTACTGGCAGCAGGTATCAAGTCATTGTTAGACATTTGGCAGGTTCAGCAAACATTCCTACTGACTTCGCCAGTCGAAATGCACCCGAGTGCTCAGAACCTAGATGCCAAATTTGCTCATTCATTGTCGAGACCGAAAATTCAGTAGTTAGAGCCGCAAGCACGCCTGAGATTCTAAGTAATACAAAGCGCGCTCCATTCACCACTCGCTCGGCTTGGTTTGATATCAAGTCAGAATGCTCCGATTTACGCAGGACTCATGAACATTTGAAACAGGGAACGCGTCCCTCTGAAAAGCTAACCAACTTAAAGGACGTTAAACGGTACCTTGCGGTAGCCTCTATAGCTAGAGATGGACTACTCGTTGTGCGTAAACATGATCCGCTGTCAGCACCATTAGAACTCATAGTTGTCCCGCGAAGTGTCTTGGATGGCCTCGTGATGGCTATGCATAGCAGGTTAGATCACCCATCTAAGTATCAGCTTGAACAAGTCCTCAAACGTAATTTCTTTGCGTTAGACATGGTCAAATGCATCGACCATGTAACTGGTTCATGTCACACATGCGCGTCACTTAAAAAGGTTCCAGATACTCTCTTAACACACAATACCGAAGACCCCCCAGAGGCAGTTGGCACCTCTTTCGCCGCTGATGTGCTGAAACGCAGTCGTCAGCTAGTTCTTGTCGTGCGAGAGTCAGTTACTTCTTTCACAACCGCGTGCTTAATAGAGGATGAGAAACACATTACCCTCGGAGACAATTTGATACAGCTTATGCTAGGCATGCATCCCTTGGATGGCCCGCCGGCCACCATTCGTGTAGATCCCGCACCAGGGTTTGTCGCTTTGCGAAAAGACGAATTACTTCGCATGTTCAATATTGCTTTAGACATTGGAAGAACTAAGAACGTAAATAAAAATCCTGTGGCAGAGAAGGCCATAGCAGAACTTGAGAATGAGATCCTTCGACAAGATCCAACTGGCGGTTCAGTAACGAAAATAACACTTGCAATAACTGTAGCTAGACTGAATTCGCGCATTAGGTTCAGTGGCTTATCATCTCGCGAGCTATTTACCCAGCGCTCTCAGTTCACAAATGAACAGTTACCCTTAGCCGATCGTGACGTAATCGCCTCTAAACACAAGCAACGCTTAGACAATCATACACCAAGTGAAAAGTCGAAGCTTCGACATAAGGTTATTAGAGATAACCAGGACATAAACGTTGGTGATTTAATGTATCTCTTCTCAGAGAGGAGTAAATCCCATGCCAGGGACAAATATCTGGTTGTATCCATAGACGGTGACTGGTGCTTTATAAAAACGTTTGCGGGCAGCCAGCTACGCGCAAACTCATACAAAGTAAAGTTGTGTGAATGCTATCGCGTCCCACAGACAATAATTCAGGAGGATCAATTGAGACGCCACACATACCTATCTTTAGATAATGATGACATAACTCATTCAAAACACATGCCTCATGATAAAGATCTCAGTTCATTTCTTGAGTGTAATTCAAGTGTCTCGCAGGAGTCTGTTCCAACTACATGTATACATCATGAGTGTGATACCAGTATGTTGCATAAGAGTGATCTTAGTGTAGTTAGTGCACCTAATGCAAATGATCAAATTATGTCTCAGAGAAAGAATCTGATTACTTCTCATGAGAATGATCCCAGATTATCTAATGAGAGTGATCTCATTCCATCTCAAGAGAATGGTCAAGGTCTCCGATCACATGATCTTGCTCATTCTATCACAGAAATCTGTGAGGACTCACTAGTTCTCGATAGTAGTTCTTTCTCAGGTGGTGTGATTCCACATGATAGCACTACCAATGAGTTACCAAAGACTCCCGTTGAAATTCTCGGTAGCTCACGACCTCACCGAGAAAGAAAACCACCAGAGTACATGAAGGACTATATATGTGATTAGGACAGAAAAACTCTGATCTGTTTAGTCCATAAGTTAAGTTGTCATGTTATTACTTATCCTTATTTCTTTCAGTGATCGAACAAAGCAGTTCTAAGGTCATATAATACAGATATAGTTTAGAATCTGATAGAAGAATTTGCATAGTTGTTTTTTTGTTTTTTCAATAGTATGGTATGTGAAATTATGAGAGAGATTGAATTGTGGTCTGGAAGTAGAGAAAGAGAGAAAGAGGGGTAGCGCCATTCGGTTGTTATATTAGTTAAGTACTATCCTGTAAGATATACATGAGTGTTTGTATGGGAGAGTTATCCCCCTTTAGTTTTTGCGTAACTATCCTGTGTGTGTATTAGTCAGCCATTTCGTGTAGCTTTATATAATTAAGGAAGCAGTACACAATAAGGTACCGAATACGCGAATTGAAATTCCTTAATCTAAGGTAAATGCTAAGTTTAAAGGTGGTTCAGACTATAATAAAAAATACTGAAGCATGTTATGCATGAAAATCCAACTTTTGGACATGTTTTAATGAAAATAAGCACCAAGGCCATGACCTTTGCAAGTGATTTGTTTTGAAACTAAAGGACTCTGCTTAAATGGTAGGGAAAAAGAGTGAAATTTTGGGTAGGGTCAAACACATGGAAAATGTGAAAGAACGAGATGGTTACCTCATATTTTTAATTTTTAATTTTATTTGCTGATGGTAGTGGGTCTGGGGAAGCAGGAAACAGTTTGCGCTAAGGCATTGAGGCGCCAATGCCTTATGCAATTTTTTGTCGGAAAAACATGTTTTCGGGCTTTTTTTTATTGAACTTTGGCGACCAGTACAAACTGAAAAATTAGTCAAAATTTAGTTTGAATACGTGTTTACTAGGATTTTTTGTAGCATTTTCCATCCTTCTGGGGCTTGTCTCTGGAGCTAGGGTCTTTATTTATTTCAGGTGTGTTTGAAAGGGACAGAATTACAGTGAAACAGTGGATGGGGGTGTCTAGCTCGGCTGAAATTGACAATCTTCTGTGTACTGCCCCCTAAACAACGTGGTCTGAACAATTGAGTTCGTAGTCTGTTTGTTCCTCATTGGCGCAGTGATTGTTTCAAAGACTTAACGGTAATTTATTTCAAAAACATACTGCCGGTATAACGAGGGTGCCATTGCAACGAATGCCGGTATAATGAGAGTTCACTCTATCTGGTGAATATCCATGTACGAAAACAGTGTGAATATTCTTCAGCTAATTTTATTATGACAATATGGATTGGGGACAATTTGACTCAGAACCTGTAGATTAGGATACAGTAAACCCCTTCTCAACCGCAATTTTAGTAGAGAAGAATGTAGATACTTTTAGACAGATGGTGGCTTAATGCAGGATGAAAGTCGTACAGAAAGCTCATAGACTTTCATCTTGCATTACGCTGCCACCTGTGTACAGCAATAAAAGTAAATTGTGATAAGTAGAAGGGTATGATAAGAATGAGAGAAAGTAGAAAAGATAAGAAGAAACACCTGTATAGAATCCAAGTCTTGAAAAAGAAGATACAAAAGAAACTAATACACTCAGAAAAAAAACAGATGACAAGCAGCATGAAACAAAAACCAGTTAAACGCCTCCAAACCAGAATCTTAGTAAAGAAGAATTTAGACCTTTTCAGGCAGGTGGCTGCTGAATGAATGTTGTAAGTCATACAGAAAGCATCCTTTCGGGAGCATTCTGATGACGTTCACCCTGTATTAATTAAACTGCCACCTGTCTTACAATCTGGTACAGTAAAACCTCTCTATAACGGCCACTAAATTACATTAAGTAGTTTGTGTTAAATGCAGGTGGCTGCTTAAAGCAAGGTGAAAGTAAAACAGAACGCTCCTACCGGAGCCACCTGCCTCTAACACAAAATACCTAATGCAATTTGGTGGCCGTATATATATGAATATGGCGATACCGTGGAGGTAAATGGTAAAGATATAACAACAGAAGTATCTAGTAATTTCGCAAACTTTACTCATCCATTTACAGTAAGCCCCATCTAAACCGGATTTCTAGAAGAGAAGAATTTGGATATTTTTAGGCAGATTGCTGCTTAATGCAGAATGAAAGTCATGCAGGAAGCTCATAGAAGAGCAGTCTGCATGACATTCACCCTGCATTAAGCTACCACCTCCTATCTCCAAGATATTCAAAATTTAACGTCCGATTTAAAAGGGTTTATTTGTCCATACACGGTTGAGTCCCTCTAATTCGACCACCACAAAGAGGTCCAATTTCGGTCCTTAAAGGTTAGTGATAGCATAGTGCAGGACGAAAATTACGCAGAAAACTCCTGTTGAAGTTTTCAGCATAACTTTCGTCTTGCATTTAGCAGCCACTCGCTTTTAAGGACATTCATCTTTATTCATTGAGTAGTCGCTTAGAGGGAATATAACTGTAGTATTAATATTAAAAACAAAACAACAACACCCTTGCGAAACACAATAACAGGAGAAAACACAACAAGATAGTGTATCATCAGAAGTATATCCGTCAACCATCTGGTTAACGTGTGCTGCTGTTATATGATATTATTAATAGTTAACCTGTCGAATATTTTAGTAAGCAATAATGACGTCATGAATACTAATTAGCTGATCTTTTATCAGAGTATATAAACTCTAAATAGTTTGACTATGGCATAAACAGTAAAACGCATAAGCATTGAATGTAACAAACTATTAAACAAATGTGCAAAGGAGCCAGTCTAGAATGACTACTTATCTTAAAGTTTTACTTCATGAATATTCACGAGGGTAAAATGACATCATGGATATTAATTAGCTGAATACATGAATAAGACAAGTTTGGTCCTGACAACACTGTAGAATCAGATATATTTTATTCCATATCAATCAGAGCAGACCATGACTAGACGGTTCCTACGGTAGTTGTCTGATCTGGATTTTCTCTTTTTGCAAAGGCGTAATTTAAACGCACATAAGTGTTAAATAAAAACAATAAAGTGTTGGAATATCTATTGGAATGCATGAGGTCCCAAGAAACTATTCAAACTAGCCAATTTGAGGATGCATTTAGCTACTTATTATGTGAATAAACATTACGTTTCCAACAAAAGGTTTTGTTTTCTTTCGCCGGGTGTATACTTTACAAGTTAAGGTCAGTATTTTATTTGCTGCAATGTTTTCCCATAATGACACCTATATTATTTCTCCTACATAAGTTTATTGTTCGTCTTGGTCCAGCCTGTATCTGCCAGACATGTCTTATCGCCCAGCGCATTTTAATACTAAAGTAGTTCAATCTCATATATACACAACTAAGACACTCTTCAATACAGTTACGTCCCTTACAATATATATGTGGCAAATTGGAAACCAGTTATCTCCCTTGAACACTTAATCATTTCGTAAAGTTTGTATATAACCCCTTCCTCTTCATCATATTAAACCCTTTGAACGCGGGTACTAATGAATTGGCATTTGCAAACAGTGTCAAGCCAGATCAGAGGGCTCATAGAAGAGTCCTTGAACCAGGGTCTGCACTTTTTGTCATTCAAAATCTTGTAGCAACTTTCATATTTTAGTTGACTCCATAGTTAAACACTGATAGACTATCACACTCTGAATCTCAGCGTTGACATGGTTTAATTGTGAAGGGAAGTAATAATTGCGTGAAGAGTTATGCGCTTATACTATAGAAGTAGTGAAGTTCTTAAAGCGGACACTCCATCCGCCAGCGCCGTCTGAGATTGCCTCAGCGGTGACATTCAGATCAGTCACCTCCCAGCCTTGTTTGTCGATAACTAACGTCGTGTTGCTTGGGACTACCGTAAAACTGCAGTTGGCGGGAATAAATCTGAAAAAAAAGGTAAATAGCATTTAATCCACATTCCAGCTGTACGCTTATCGTTTTTGCTTACAACCCATTAGTTAAACCCTAGCCTGCTGTAGGCGGGTAGTGGTTATATATGGAATCAGTTTGAATCCGGATGAGACTCGATGTCTCATTTGGATCCACACTGTTTAACACGCTGATTGCATTTTGGTAGATAATCAGATTTTAAATTGAATTTTGAAAATGTAGAGGGAGAAAACATCTGTAAAAAATCCTAAGCTGGCTAATGGTAAATAGAACTTTTTCACGCTCTGTGAAAGAGCCATCTTATCAGAGTCTGTTTTGTTTGCTTATTACATAACGTAAAGTAAAACCTCTCTATAACGGCCACTAAATTATGTTAATTAGTTGGTATTTAGGGCAGATACAGTAAAACTTCTCTATAACGGCCACTAAATTACATTAAGTAGTTTGTGATAAATGCAGGTGGTTGCTTAAAGCAAGATGAAAGTAAAACAGAACGCTCCTACAATTAAGGACGTATTATAAGCTACCAGTGTTGACGCAATCACCTCGCAACGTCTACGGCTCGGCGTCTTATCAGGATCAACACTGTTCGCCGAAGCGGATGATAAAGAACGGGATACATAAACAAATGTCAGCACATGAACACTTCTGTGGTGTTTCAAACTGTATGACCGTGCTAACAATGTAGATCAGGGTTTACAGTGTTTATTAGGTTAGCACGTTCGAACGAGTTGCAAACTTTGCAGATCTTGACCAGATGTCACAGCCAGATGATCTAGTCGACTCCTAGGAGGCAGATGGCTTTCAGATTTTGGGCCGAGGGAGTATTCTGAAGGAGCCCCATTATCAGATTATGTACATTAAAACCCTCTTAATGCAGGGTGAAAATCATGAAGACAGTTCGTAGAGGAGCTTTGTGTGCGACTCTCACTCCGCATTAAGCTGCCACCTGTCTCCAAGACCGATATTTATACTGAATTTAATGACCGGTATATTGGGGTTCTACTGTATTGTATGCTGTATCAACTAGACCAGCACACATTTGTATTGCAAGAGCACATCACATTAAACATGCACTGTTACCAAACGTTAGTGTTGACGGGTTGTCCTTATATATCAAGCATTTACTCCAGCAATATTATGTAAGAAATAATGATGCAACAAATATAAATTATAGATGATGTTATAAAATGCCACATGAACATGGATAGTATGACTTTTATCCATAGCAAGACCTGTGGTCAAATATATATAACTCCATATATTGGCATAGAAAGGCGTATCTTTGGAATAAATGTTTAACTCTTCGCTTGCTATTCACGTCAATATACCTACCTGTATATAGTGAAGACCCAGATGAGACAGCTCCTGCAGGAGCTGTCTCATCAGGGTCTACACTATTTACAAGTTGATTGTGCAACCAGTGCACTCTACAGCAGTGATTGCACAGCGAAATACTTGTACACAGTGAAGATATATGTAATTATACAAAAGGACATGGGTAAAGAAGGAGAAATGTATTTTAAAATTCAGCAAGCGAAGGGTTAAGATCAACTTCAGATGTAACCCTTGCCTTTTTGATATATTTGATATATATTAGTATGTGAAAGACTGATGTACTTACGAAGTGTAAATACGAATTTTTCCGGGACAACAGTTATCTGTTATGTTGCACGCCGTGGAATTGAGAGTGAATGCAGGGCGTCCTAACCCGTCTGAGCACGAGGAACACGAGTCGTCACAACCACAACCGCCACAGCATCCGCAGCCTGAAAAATTATATACATGTATATGTATACAGGAGAACAGTTTTAGAATAACATTTGCATAACAATCACAACAGTTGGCAACAGCTCATGACGTTTTCATCAGTATCCAATAGTATCCTGCATAACTTTCGTCATGCATTAAGCAACCACCTGCTTTAAACGACACCAGTGGCTCTTTATTAAGTGGTCGTATTAGAGGTATTTTACTGTACTTAATACAGGACGAAAGTAATGTAGAGAGCTCCTATTGGAGCTTTCCGTATAAATTCCGTAATGCATTTAACTACCACCTGCATATACGACCAAGAATTAGACCTGTCTCAAGCTAAGAAGTTTTATAGAAAAAGATCGGCCAGTATTAATCCACTGTATACAGTGGAGATCGAGATAAATCGTCCTGAAAACAACCCCACGTTATAAATATGGTGTCTGATCAGGATCTATACCGTTTGACACTCATAACAGTAGCAGTACCTTCTCTACTCTCTCTCTGACAGGTATGGTGATCCAGATCACGCGCCGTCGACTTTGTCATGGAACAGCTACGTGAACTCGTTTGGCGGAAATAATATCCGTCTGCAAACATTTTCGTTTGCTTTAAGTTTCAGAGTAGGTATTCCCTCAATCTCGCCTCAAAACAGTTTGGACCCTGATGAGACGACACTTTATTCATAAAGGTCCAAATAAGATGCGTAAATTGAATATTTTCAAGAATAACTCTCCTTATTTCTCCACCAAACCCAGTGTTGTTACCATTCTTTAGAATCGTCTCTTCGAGTCGATTCTAATGAGTGGTCACAGCCACTGGCACTTGATCGAAAAAGATTATAGTTTATTTATAGCAACTAGTACATTAATACACTACATGTATATGATATAACTATTATATTACACAACTATAGTTTGAGTCCATGCTTATAATATTTGAGTCTGAGGTCGATCTCAAGCTTTTGATTGGTCAGATTTGAGTTCTCAAGCTTTTGATTGGTCAGATTTGAGCCAAAGACTCAAATCTGACCAATCAAAAACTTGAGAACGAACTCAGACTCAACTAAAAGTTTTATAAGCATGGATTCTGTTTCGATCAAGTGTCAGTGGTCACAGCATAGAGTTTGGTGGAGAAATGACGATTCTAGTATTTGAGAACGCACATCTATCTGTTACTCTGTACTCCGTATATCATTATGATCCAAACGGTTTGCAAAGGAAGCAAGCCCTATGGCTATGAGTCGCTTTCAGGCGCTGTAATTAAATTACAATATACCTGGTAAAGTGACGTCCTGAAAACCCCAATCAACTACACAGTTTTGGGATGCAGTAGTGGTCTGATCTCTCCTTTCCGTTGTCGTCTCTGTTGTTGTGGATGACGTTGTACTAGCCGTAGTGCTTGACGTGCTCGACGTGCTTGATGTGCTTGACGTGCTCGATGTGCTTGATGTGCTTGACGTGCTTGACGTGCTTGACGTGCTTGACGTGCTCGACGTGCTTGACGTGCTTGACGTTGAAGTGGGCGTGGTTGATGTTGTTGAAGGCGTCGATGTAGTAGAGGATGTTGAAGAGGATGTTGAGGAAGAACTTGTAGGGGATGTCGGAGTGCTTGGAATGATGGTCGGAATTGATGAGCTGGCTATTGAGCTTGAAGGAAGGAATGTCGTCGTTGACCTTTTCCCTTTCGGTTTGTCTGTTGGTTTTATGCCTTCGGTACATGTTCCAAAGCGACAGACCTAGTATAATGCAAAACATGTACAGTAAAACCTCTCTTAACCGGACGTTAAATTTAGTATAAATATCGATATCGTGGACAGGTGACAGCTTAATGCAGGGTGGAAGTCATGCAGAAAGCTCCTAGAGGAGCTTTCTGCATGACTTTCATCCTGCATTAAGCAGACACCTGCCTAAATATCTAAATTCTTCTCTACTAGATTTCCGGTTAAGAGAGGTTTTACTGTAGTAGAAAATCGGGGTAACCCTTTAAATGCAGGAAATGAGTGTGCTAACATTTGCAAACAGTGTAGACAAATGCCAGAGGGCTAACAGAGAAACCCTGTGATCTGACGCTACAATAACTCCCGTGTACATATGTAAATACAATAGAAATCAACTAGATTCTAATCAAAATTTAAGATGTCATCTATATGGATGATGTCATATCTTGAATATGCAACAGAAAAAAGGTTAACCCATTCCCTCATAGGCTATTTTAGATACAACCTCTTTTAATAAATCTACCCGAAAGGAGCATTAACTATAGAAAAGAAAATAGAATTTCATAGTTTGAAACCATTGTGATAACTAAAGCATTTGCTCCTATAGACACAATGGTTTCACAAAGTGACTTTTACAGAGTCGTCAAAAGTCGTCAATAAGAGGGAATTAGTTAAGCCTTTTGTACTGAATGGACTCTATGGTTCACCCTTTCCATGTTACGCAATCATGTAAGAAATAATGATATCATGATATCTATTACCTGAATATTTACAATGGCATATACAGTGAAATCTCTCTATTACGGCCACTAAATTACACCAAGTAGTTTGTGTTAAAGGCAGATGGCTGTTTAAAGCAAGACGAAAGTAAAAGTTTTACTTACACCTTACTTTAAGCAGCCACCTGCCCTAAATACCAACTAATTAACACAATTTAGTGGCCGTTATAGAGAGTAAAAGGCTTACAAACCGAAAGTAGTGACTTTCGCCGATACCAATATCGCCGATACCAATATCAAGCTTGTAGAGATTTTTAGAAAATATTATTTGAAGAAATTGTGAATACACGATATCCATTCATGCTATCAGACCGGGGCAATGCCTTATAGACTAGTTATATGGTGTTTCGACTTGAATTATAGCGTAATTCTATTTCGAACCTCAGAGCCAACCTGTGCCCTAGAGAGGCTGGTTGTCACTCAGGCGACTCGTTGTAAAGGCGTGTTAATAACCTGAGAAAAAATAGATGACTGCTCATCAAGAGTGATGATTTCTTTGACAAATGAGACACAGTTAATGGAAATCGGTGGTCAAATATGCGTTCAAGGACGATTGCAGTGAATGAACACATCGATTTTTGAGCAGATTTCGGTCGGAGTTGAATACGTTTTACTTATTATATAGAGCAGGGGTGTTGGGTGGTTGGGTCAGAAAACTATATTTTGGTATGTTTTATATACTTATGACATGTGATTAAAAAAGTAATGTATTTATGATGGAGTTGTTGTTGTTGTTGTTGTTGTTGACACATAGCATGCGAAGGGCACCCTGTGCAGTGTCCCATCGAAATATAAACTACAAAAACTGCGATAACGTTATAACACAAAAACGAAAAAAATAAAACAAATAACGCAGACGATGATTGTTTTCAGCTCATAAAATGGGGCAGCGAAAATAGACGTCCCCACGAAGAACATGATATATAAGACTTACGTCTCCGTTGTCGCAAGGGGTGTGGTCACCCATCTGGTGTGGTACACAGTCTCCTCCCACGGTACAGCCTTCTCTTTGGTTGTAACATTCAGAACTCTCCGCGACACCGGTTACAGACTAAAATATATAATAAACAGGAATATTCAAGCTCAATAATTCGAACACTAAAGGAAGAACTATGACTGGTCTTTAAGACAAGGGACAGCTTAATACAGGATGAAAGTCATGCAGAATGCTCCCCTGGAAGCTTCCAGGGGAGCTTTCTGCATGACTTTCACTCTGCATTAAGCAGCCACCTGCCTTAAACGTTCTCAGTTCTTCTCTTCTTTACTTGAATTGAGTTAACGGTTGTTAACTGTATAAGGTTTGAAGTAACCTACTGAAAATATAATACCTGCAGCCTGAGCAGCCACAGATTTCATTTTACATTCGATCATTAACCTTTTCAGCGTCAAAATTCTAATTGTCGTTTGCAATCCAAGTTTGTTAAATCATTCAGTAAAATAAAGAAATGAGATAAATAAATGCAAGTTTCAAAGGAATAAAGCACATATACAGAAATAGAGATTGAGACAAATAGTGAAGTCCCTGATCAGACGCCGTCTTGAAAAGACGGCGTCTGATCTGGGACTGCACTATTTGACGTGGTGCATTTATGCGACTGCGGTGGTGAAAGGGTTAAAACGTTTGACAAACTACTGACTGGACGTCAAAACAGATCTGGATCCAAATGCGATGCCGAGTTACCCGGCATCTCATCTGGGTTAGCAAGCAAAGCGCTAAACTACTATGCAGTTACTGTTATGAACCTATAATTTATAAATACTCATGCAAGAAATAATGACGTCATGAATATTTAGATATATTATCAAGATGGTATATAAATACAAGTGCTTTTAATCTTGACAGAAACTGTAAAATCATATCTTATTGGTTTATAAGCACACAGAACAGATCCTGATCGGATGGTCGTCTGATCTTGGCCTACTCTGTTTGCAAAGGCGTTAAAATGCGTATCTATGAGATAAGCGGTAAACCCCACTCACCCTTAAAATGCAGAAAAAGTGCATTTTATAGCGCGTTCAAAAGAGATTTCTACATTATTTTCGGTTTGTTTTAACCCATTCCTCCATAGGCTATTTTTAGATCCAGCCTGTTTGAATAAATCTACCGAAGAGGAGCATTAACTAGAGAAAAGGAATATTTTTGAATTGCGTAGTTTGAAACCATTGTGATTATCACAATGGTTTCATAAAGTGACTTTTACAGAGGCGTAGAAAGGCGTATTTATGTAGGAAAGGGTTAAACTACCATGATCTATAACCTTTAACCTGACACGTCTCGATACGTCCCTGCATACAGAGCATATAATACCCATGCAGATAAGACACGTTGTGTAGGAGCTGTCTGGTAAGATTCTATTCTGTTTGCTTATGTATTAAATATTTGATTCTATACTGTTTACCTTGAAAATCTCTAAAATACGATAACAAAAACTAGTACACCTTTTACTCGGTAACGCTTTACTCCATAAGTACGCCTTTGTAAACTGATTAGACCTAGAGCAGATGGCTTGCATGCATTTTCGTCAAATAAATAGTTTAACATCGATGGTGAACTTCTTTCGCGTTGTCGCCTTATACAGCTTTAACTCTTTACTCCGTAAATATCCATGTAAGACATAATGGCATCATGAATATTAACTCTTCGCTTGCTGAATTTTAAAATACATTTCTCCTTCTTTACCCATGCCTTGTTGTATAATTACATATATATTCACTGTGTACACGTATTTCGCTGTGCAATCACTGATGTGGAGTGCACTGGTTGCACAATCAACTTGTAAATAGTGCAGACCCTGATGAGACAGCTCATGCGGGAGCTGTCTCATCTGGGTCTTCACTATTTACATGTAGGTATATTGATGTGAATAGCAAGCGAATGGTTAACTGAATTAATTGCTAAAATAGCACAAGGACATACACGGCTTTTTGGTTCTGGCAGAAACCGTAGAATCATATCTGTATTATAATTTAAGCAAACAGCAAACACTGATCAGACGGCTCCTATATAGGAGCGCCCTGATCTGAATCTGTTCTGTTTCCAAATGCATAGAAAGGCGTATTTATGGAGTAAAGAGTAAGCACTTACAGTTTAGACCCCAATCCACAAATAATTATGGTGGCCTAGGTTTTGTTGCATGCTTGTAGAAGACTCACACGCAGTTTGGAAATCCAATATTGACTTAAAAACTGAAAACGTATCTGGATTTTCAAGACGCGTGTTAGCTGAACCCATTTGCTTCCATGATCCTATATATGGGACGTAGGCAAACAGTGTAGACTCTGATCAGACGCCGCACAATGCGGCGTCTGATCAGAGTCTACACTGTTTGCTGATAGGTAATTCAATATAAAACAAAAACTAGAAAAATTAGACCAGACATCCCTTAGATAAAAGATAGACTAATCCAATATATAAGTATGGAATAATCCACTGGGAGCAACTGGGTTAATGGTGGACGAAAGCTATGTAGAAAGCTCCTCTATGGAAGCTTCCAACATTACCTTCCTCCTGAATTAGTTATATCCACCTCTTATAAACCTCTATGTTTATTTATTACACGGTCGTTACGGGTAGGTTTTACTCTAAGCAAGAACAGAGCATATGGCGGTCTGACAGATACTGCATACTCACGCAAAAAGTTGAGGCTGAACCGAAGTTTGTTTGACATTGTTCTGTGGGCGAGTACTTTTCACCAAACGGCGGAACAGTCATGAAGTCTTCAAAATCAAAACGAGTATCCGTCTTCTTCAGACAAGAATGTTCTACGCTGTAAACAAAAACATGTGCTACATAACCCTGTGCATTCTGAGTAATTGTCCTGTAAATATTGCTGTCTGCGACAATGCTCAAAATAACTTATTCTTACATATCTTGCCAGAGGCATGCTCAGTATAACAAACAGTTTGGAGCACAGGGGGGCCATTTCGTGGGTCTACATGGTTCAAAAGGTTAAAAAAATTGATTGGGTCGATCTAGTGTTATATTGTATATAATATAACACTAAATCGACCCAATCAATTTTTTGACCTTTTAGACCATGTAGACCCACGAAATGGCCCCCCCTGTGGTTTGGAGACTCATTCGTTTAACCCTTTCCTTTATATAAACGCATTTCCCGTATTTGCAAACAGAGTAGAAATAGATCAGACGGCTCCTATAGGAACCGTCTGATCAGGTTCTGCTCTGTTTGCTTTTTACATGATATAGACATGACATAGATTTGATTTTTCAGCTAGCAAATATTGATGATGTCATACTGTCTTAGATAAATATTGATCAGGGAAAGTGTTAATCAGGACTTGGTCGCTTTAGACAGACACTAATGTGTGTCACATTAATACAGTAAAACCTCTCTATAACGGCCACTAAAATATGTTAATTAGTTGGTATTTAAGGCAGGTGGCTGCTTAAAGCAATGTGAAAGTAAAACAGAACGCTCCTATAGGAGTAACTCGGTGTCCAATTAGGATCCAATCTGTTTGACACTCGGTTAAAAAGTTTATCAAAAGCTTGTACGAACCAGAAATAAGCAACGATGCAACAGATCAGAGTTTTGTCTAACATTGTTTTTGTTTCAGCAAGATATTGGTTAAAAAGCTTACTCTTTACAGTGCCATTACAGACATGGAAATATTGATTGTGACAGAAGCAATATAACCAGATCTAAATAATTCCTTAAGCAAACAGAGCAAGAGCCGTCTGATCAATGTCTGCTCTGTTTTCAAAGGTAAATATATAGAGTATAGGCTTAAGAAGTTTTAACATGCACCGAGTAGTCATAAGAATGAGTACTGAATACAATTCAACTCTTTTGGCGCCAAAATTTAAAGTGTCGTCTGCAATAATAAATTCATATTATATTTATATAATTCTAAACTAAATAATAAAGGTACATTAGTGAAATGTTTGTTTTTAAAAACCTGTATGCTTGGGCTAAAATAATACAGAAAACAGTGAAGTACCATGTCAGATGCCGCCTTTTCAAGTCGGCATCTGACCTGGAACTGCACTGTTTTCAATGGTGCCAACAGGCGACATTAGCGCCGAAAGAGTTAACGCTATCAAATATTGCGCTTAGTCCCGGTATTCTTCTTACCTGTCCATAAAGTTGTACAAGTCGTAGACGCTACACAGCGAGAATTTCCATGGATGGTCGTGTTTCGAGTCCGGAACGGGACTGTAGTCCGGTGACATGACGAAGCAGTCGTCCGCTTCACAGGGATTGTCCGGCGGTCCGTCCATACGCACACCCATGCTGGTAGTAGATGATATATTATCTTAAACTTAGACCAACTGTTAACCCCTTGAGTAGGAACCGACTGTGCTGTCATTTACAAACAGTGTAGACCCAGCTCAAAGAACTGATCAGAGGACTGCACCGTTTGTCATTTAATATCCTGACCATAGTTCCAAATATGGTCAATACACTAAATGTACATGTAAAGAAACAAAAAAAATTAAAATGTAAAATGTAGATAAATAATTCCCTTTGTGTTCTCATTTTCAAGGCAAAATTCGGATAAACCGTAAAAGAAAGCGCTGTTGATTCTATCAAACTTATTAATTTTAGGCAATGGCAATGATATAGTTTGATGTGGCACTCCGGCCAGATTTTGGAACAGCATGGTACGACCCAAAACTCAAGAACATCTACAAAGGTTTGTTTGACCCCCCACCTTCTACCAACATGGTAGAAGCTTCTAGCCTTATAAATATTCTGACCAATTTTATTGTCGAAAACGAATTAGCTGGTATTTGTAGACAATGAAGAACTTGACTATGTGGCTCCCTTGAGAACCATCTGACCAGGATCTGCACTGTATGTCATCTAAAATATTCACACAAATTATTTCCGTTCGTACAGAGCGGATCCTAACAATGGTACAATGTAGACCAGTCCACTTATATTATCATTCAATTGGCTAACCACGACTCTGCAGTAACATTACATGTATATAATTATCTGCTTCAACTTCAATCTATTGCATGCATCATAAAGCTACAGATAAAGGTGTTAACCAAAAATACTAAAATCGTCATTTCTCCGCCAAACCCTATACCGGGACCACTATACAGTATAGGGTTTGGTGGAGAAATAAAAGGAGCTAGTCTTGAAAATGTTTAACCCTTCTCTTGCTGAATTTTAAAATACATTTCTCCTTCTTTACACATGCCCTGTTGTATAATTACATATATCGCTGTGAAATCACTCCTGTGGAGTGCGCTGGTTGCACAATCAACTTGTAAATAGTGCAGACCCTGATGAGACAGCCACTGCATGAGCTGTCTCATCTGGGTCTACACTGTTTACAGGTAGGTATATTGACGCGAATAGCAAGCGAAGGGTTAAATTTACGCGTCTTATCTGGACCTCTTGCACAGTCACTGTGAATTGGCTCTATTACATCCGATTAGTTGAAGCTTCTGAGAAATTACTGACCGAGTATCAACCAGGTTGCATTCTGATGCAATGTCCAGATACTCGACGAAGTTGTTTACAATTCAAAGTCAGGCCACGCTTACTATGATAAGGTACAAATCTAAAGCTTGAACAAATGTTGACCTGGGTTACTTACGTCTGGGCAATAGCCTGTGCCATGGGCTTGATAAAATACATTGGATTAACATACGCTACGGTTCGGTCTGGGGCTTCACTACACATGGTGTTGAGAGTGGCGACTGAAATCAAATTTAGAAGGTTCAACGCAATGCAAACACATTGACAATAATACGTGCTTGGGGCGAATTTTGTAAACAGATTGCAGAAGATACATCCACTATAACGTTGGGTCTCGTCAGGATCCAAACTATCGGACACTCTTATTGGGTTTATCAAACATGTCAATAAACTCCTTTGCATTTGGTTTAACCTTGATCTCATATAAAAAATAATGACATCATGAAGATCAATTAGATGATTTTTATAGTGGCATATTAACCCTTCGCTTCCTGAATTTTAAAACACATAACTCCTTCTCTACCCATGCCATGTTGTATAGTTACATATATCTTCACTGTGTACAAGTATTTCGCTGTGCAATCACTGCTGTGGGGTGCACTGGTTGCACAATCAACTTGTAAATAGTGCAGACCCTGATGAGACAGTTCCTGCAGGAGCTGTCTCATCTGGGTCTTCAGTATTTACAGGTAGGTATATTGACGTGAATAGCAAGCGAAGGGTTAAAACAGAAATGTTTAATCAGAACTATAGACTGCATTAGCCGTATGATCTGAATCTACAGTAGGACCTGTCCTAAGCGACCATTCATTTACTGAACGTAGGAGTCTTAAATTACATGTGGTTACTTAATGCAGGGCAAATGTAATGCAGAAAGCTCCTATAGGAGCTTTCTGCACTTCTTTTGACCTGCATTAAGCAACCACCTGTCTTACAGACCCTTAATTAGACCTCTTTTTGATGGCCGCTTAAGACATGTTCTACTGTATGTAATTACTCTAACAACCAGTCTGGATCTAGATGAAGCACTTTGTGACTCTGCGTCTCATCAGAATACAAACTATTGGTTGCTTTGATAATGTTTTTTGACAGACAATTAACGTAAATCACAGCAGACGATAACGTTTGCAAATGAATGATTTTCATACTCACATTGTTCATCTGTATCCAGTTCATATCTGCAAAACACAGAAAACAATTCTGTGGTTGTTACTGATTACAAATACAGCAAGATGTCTCTAAAGTGACCACCAAAACAGGTCTTAACTAGGTCGTAACCCTTCCCCTCACAAAAACGCATTTAAGCGCATTTGCAAATAGAGTAGACCCAGACCAGACGGCTCCTTCTGATCAGGGTCTACTCTATTTGTTAATGGAAATTGATATACCTGTTTCTGTAGGTTCTAAAGATGGCACAGTGCTTGTCTTTTGTCTATGAATATTCAGTAGGTATTGAAAGTTGGAATAAAATTAGAACAGGGAAAATGTTAATAAGACTTAATACAGGACAGAACTAATGTGTTACAATGCATGCAGTTTAAAGCTCCAGTTACCTATTAACCCTTTCCCTGTTCTGTATTTATGCCAGTATTCAGTACCTACTGAATATTCATTAACAAAATAGTTATGAAGAAATATGGAAGGTGGAACATTGTAGCCATTTTTAGAAAGTAAAGAAACAGATCTGTTACATTCTATTAGCAAATAGAGTAGACCCTGATCAGACTGCCCCTCTAGGAGCCGTCTGATCTGGGTCTACTCTGTTTGCAAATGCGTGAAAACACGTTTATATGAGGGAAAGGGTTAAAACAAGTTTGAATTGATTTTAAAAAATCATCTGCTTTTAAAGACCCCTGTGTTTAACCCTTTCCAACATAAAACATTTTAAAACAGAGAAGGCACATATAGCATTCGTCTAACCCTTTCCCTGTTCTATATTTTGACCACATTTCAATACCTCCTGAATATTCATTAACAAAATAGTTATAAAGAATTATGGAAGGTGGAACATTGTAGCCATTTTTAGAAAGTAAAGAAACAGATCTGTTACATTCTATTAGCAAATAGAGTAGACCCTGATCAGACGGCTTCTCTAGGAGCCGTCTGATCTGGGTCTACTCTGTTTGCAAATGCGTGAAAACACGTTTATATGAGGGAAAGGGTTAAAACAAGTTTGAATTAATTTTAAGAAATCATCTGCTTTTAAAGACCCCTGTGTTTAACTCTTTCCAACATAAAACGTTTTAAAACAAGGCACATATAGCATTCGTCTAACCCTTTCCCTGTTCTATATTTTGACCAAATTTCAATACCTCCTGAATATTCATTAACAAAAAAGTTATAAAAAATATGGAAGGTGCAACATTGTAGACATTTTAGAAGGCAAAGAAACTGATATATCAAAATTATATTAGCAAACAGAGCAGACCCTGATCAGACGGCTCCTCTTTGAGCCGTCTGATCTGGGTCTACTCTGTTTGCAATTGCGTAAAAACACGTTTATATGAGGGAAAGGGCTACATGTAACCAGGGCCTGCCCTGTTTGCTTGGCATAATGCTAGATCTGACTCTACAATTTCTATTAATATCCAAATGCCCTTTGTACACATATCATTATAAAACTTCAGCTAATAGACATGCATGATGCCATTATGTCTTAGATGAATATTCAACAGGCAAATGGTTAAATGTCATTATGTCTTAGATGAATATTCAACAAGGAAATAGTTAAATGTCATTATTTCTCAGATGAATATTCAACAGGGAAATAGTTAAATGGCATTATGTCTTAGATGAATATTCAGCAGGGAAATGGTTAAATGTCATTATTTCTTAGATGAATATTCAATAAGGAAATGGTTAAATGCCATTATATCTTAGATTAATATTCAACAGGGAAACGGTTCAATTCAAACATGTTTGACTGTCATTTACTTTGAAAAGACATAAACACTTTGTTGAACCAACCATCGTTTGTCAAGAATATAAACGCTCCTTTAGTTACTGAATATTCGTAAGAAATAATGACAACATAAATATTAATTATATGAATTCTTACAGTGGCATTTATTATCCAGGGCAGAAATCACAGAATCTGGTCTATATTATTAACCCTTTCCTTCATGCAAACGTGCTTTCACGCATTTGCAAACAGAGTATACCCAGATCAGACGGCTCCTATAGGAGCCGTCTGATCAGGATCTACTCTGTTTGCTAATAGAATTTGAAAGATATGTTTCTTTAGTTTCTAAAATGGCTACAATATTACACCTTCCATATTTCATTATAAGTATTTTGTCCATGAATATTCAGTAGGTATTGAAATTTGTAACAAACATATAACAGGGAAAGGGTTAACAGAAACACACAGACAGAGCATACTCGATCAGACGGCTCATACAATGTAGATATAGTAGAACTCATCTAAACCAGATATTAAATTTAGTATAAATATCGATCTTGGAGACAGGTGGCAGCTTAATGCAGGGTGAACGTCATGCAGCAAGCTCCTCTAGGAGCTTTCTGCATGACGTTCATCCTGCATTAAGCTGCCACCTGCCTAAACGTATCTTAATTGTTCTTACTGGAATTCCGGGTTTTAGGGGTTTTACTGTATATGGATTAAAGGAGTTACGGGGTAAGGTTAAACCATAACCTCCTCGATTAGGGTTCGTCTGATTAGGGTCTACCCTGTTTGCTCATGAAATAATAAAGACATGATTCTCAGTTTGTGCCATGACTAATTGTTTTTGAGTGATTATAGAGACTCACCCAATTAATGTTCATCATCTCTGAGATTAATATTCATTGAATAAAAGGGTTAAATTCAGACTAACCTGGTCAAGACTAGGATAAGATCTGGTTCCGGGAAGGAATATTTGTCGACGAGGGACTGGTAGTAGTTGGCCATGTTTTCCATTGCTTTGTTCACCTGTATGGTATTGTCCAAGACAATTCCGTCAATCCATGGAGAATGCTCGGGTTGCTAACAAATACATAGTTATAGCATATTAATATGTGAATATCATTAATAACGCTTTCAATGTGGAAAACAAGTCATGGGTGCCCTTAGCAACCAGTGTAGCTCCAGACGGGAGGGTTCCTAAGGGAAGTATTTCATCAGGGTATGCACTGTTTGTCACGTTACACATTTCTTTTCCATCTCTTTTAACGGTAAGACCCTTTTTCTACTTTATGGTATTACGATTAACTCTTTTAGCATGGAAAACGAGTCATAAATGTCCGGTACAAACAGTGTAGATACAGATGAGAGGCTATACACTGTTTGTCACGTTACACATTTCTTTCCCATTTCTATTCACTGTAAGATCATTGTCTCTAACTTATGATGGCATTACGATAAACTCTTTCAGTACAGAAAAGAAGATATAAATGCCATTTGCAACCATTGTAGATCAATATCAGAGGGATCAATATCAGAGGGCTCATAGTGAGATCAATATCAGAGGGCTCCTAGAGCACTTTTTGTCATGCTATTTTTTTTTAAATCAAATCCCTGAATAACACAAGGGTCTGCACTGTTTGTCCTGTTACACTTTTCTTTTAAAACAAGTCCCTGACTAATCACGGTAAGCTTGACCTGTTTCCCTTTTAGAATAATTCAATTAAAAATTCAGAGGTGAAAGGGCTGAAGAATAGTTGGACTGAAGTCCGACGCTGAGTGACATGGTTTCTGATCAGGATTCAAACTGATCAATATTTTTTAATTCTTTCTTTCAACTGAGCCAGTATGGAACCAGTTACGATAATTTACCCTCGGAATTATTTGTTCGTGCTGAAAATAATTATGTCTGCTCCAACTTTTGTATTTTGTTATTTTTACTTCTGATTCTTCAAACTTTTGATAAACTAATGGTCGAGCCCCATAAGTGTTCGAAAACCTGTACAAACAAGACTAATCCACATATATTTAACCCTTACAAGTTACAAAGCTGAATTTTCAATTGAACTATTCCAAAAACTTAAGATGACTATTAAGGATATTTTCTGACGAAAAGTGTAGCTTCGACAAACAGTGTAGACCCTGATGAGAGGACTCCTCTAGGAGACCTCTCATCTGGGTCTACCCTCTTCGCAAAGGACATTAGTGACTCCCATTGAAAGGGTTAAAGCAACTGTACATAACTCTTTCAACCAACTATTAATTTAGCGGGCTAGATATAGAAAAAAAAACCATTTTAGTACATTACCATGGCAACTTGGTATTCTTGCATGTATACCCGTATGTCCAGCGATGAGTAGTCATCTATCTTGTGGAATAAAGTATCCAGCTGCAAAACATGAATGACAATTAAGCCTTTAACTCTTTCCTCCATAGGCTATTTTCAGGCCCAACCTCTTTGAATAAATCTACCAAAAAGGAGCATTGACTAGAGAAAAGGAAAATTTTAGAATTGTGTAGTTTTGAAACCATTGTGATAAATAGAGCATTTGCTCCTCTATGCGCAAATGCTCTCTATATCACAATGGTTTTCATAAAGTGGCTTTTACAGAGGCGTAGAAAGGTGTATTTACGGAGGAAAGGGTTGATATTAGCTAAAGAATTGATTACAGCATGACTATTCCATGTACTGAATTGATTACACCATGAATATCAATGTGCTGAATTGTTCACACTTATATATTAACTCTTTTCCTGGTAGGCTATTGTTAGACCCATTCGCTCATAGGCTATTGTTAGACCCATTCGCTCATAGGCTATTTTTAGACCCATTCGCTCAAAGGTTATTTAAGGCCCGACCTCTTTAAATATTCTACTGAAAAGGAGCATTTACCAAAAAAAAAAAAAGAGGAACAATTTTAGAATTAGTAGTTTTGAAACCAGTGTGGTAAATAGATCATAATTATGTTCAACTTAAGCACATACTTTATTTATCACAATGGTTTCAAAACGTGACTTTTGCAAAGGCGTCAAAATGCGTCAATATGAGGGAGTTGGTTGACAAAGAAATATAGAAACTTCATAATAAGATATGTGTTGTTTTGTAATCACACAAAGTAGACTAAGATTATATTTATCCTGTATCTCCATTTGGTTCAACTATGTTTGCAAAAAGCCCAAAGGTCGTGTAGATGAGGAAAAGGGTTAAGATAAAAAAAATGTACAATCATAAATCTTCAGCGCGCAACGCGCAAAAATGTGTTGGCATATACAGCAAGCTAAGATCAAGATGAAACTTAAGTGACTATGTGATGCACCAGGATCCAACCCGTTTGACGCATGGTGTGTATAATTGAAGAAATTGACAATGCAGCCTATGGTTTTAATACGAAACAGACCGATATAAAGGATGAACCAGTGCACAATTAGGCCTCCGTAGGTGCCCTTATTTAATTCGCTGACGTGTATATTAACCCATTCCATCCTAGACTATTTAGACCCAGCCTCTTTGAATAAAAATACCGAAAAGGAGCATTTACTAGAGGAAAAGACATATATTTTTGAATTCTATATAGTTTTGAAAACCATTGTGATAAATAGAAAATTTTAGTTTCAAAAAATGACTTTTACAGTAAACGCCAAAAAGGAAGGAATGGGATAGTCGGTATAGGAAGCAGACTCACATAGCAGATAAAACGTATCTAAGGGAGCCTTAGTGTTCTCCCATTGATCAAGTTTGAAACATAGTTCAGTTTAAAACATACAAGTGATGCTAATATGTAATTGGTACTGTAAACCCTCTCTAACCGGAATTCTAGTAGAGAAGAATTTAGACACGTTTAAGCAGGTGGGTTCTTAACCCATTATCTCATAGACTATTTTAGAAACAATCACTTTGAATAAATCTACCGAAAAGGGACAGTAACTAGAGTACAGAAAAAGTTTTAGAATTTTGTGGTTTGAAACCATTGTGATAAATAGAGCATTTGCTCCTATAGGAGCAAATGCTCTATTTATCACAATGGTTTCATAAAGTGACTTTTACATATTCGTCAAAAGTCGTCAATATCGGGGAATGGGTTAATGTAGGATGAAAATCATCCAGAAAGCTCATAGCGTCCTGAAAGCTAGTTCCCAATAGGTTAAGAAGAATACTTTTGGTTTGAAACTCTTAAAGTGGATGTCCCTACATTTGACGCGTTTCAAAAACACTTAAAATATACAAAGCTCATATGTTTATGTGCTGAAAAGTAGTATATCGCAAGAAAACCCATTCAATTAGCGTTTATAATGACAAAACGTCCATGCGTTTGATATCGCCGATCCCGATTTTATTCCCCGATGTTTCAATTTTATTCGGGTTGGGTTTTAGTATCGTAACTGTTCGTCCTATTCGCGATTCTCCGACCACTTCCGAGAAAGTTATTACGTAAACAGTGGAGGGATCGGGTGATCATCGGCAAAACGCGGAATAATTTAACGGAAAAGGCCGATAATATTGTGTTGTAGAACAAAAATTATCAGTATTGGTGAAATCGGTTTATTTGTATCACAGGGGCATTTTTCGATATAAGTTCAAATTGGGAACCTTTATAATAATGATAGAGCATAACAAATACCAAGTTTTATGATATTATTGAAAATATGCGATCATTGTAGGGACTTCCTCTTTAACTTTCATGGTTTGTCTTTCTTTTCGCGTGCACAAAAAGGTCACATGATAACCACTTACGTCACGTGTTAACGATTTCAGCCATTCACTGATTTCCACTTTGACGTCAACGTCCTGAGCTGTCATCATAACAGACTTTGACCAGCTGAAACAATCAACAAAATGACATACGCAATATTCTGTTATCTCCCTTGATAAATACAATGTTAACCAGTAATGGTCATTTATAAGGAACGCGCTGGGTTTATCGCAATGTCTAGTTTAGAGGTAATAATCAAATATAATTTGGAGTATTCGTTCATCTGAGATATTCAAACACGTTAGCCACAAAAAGGTAATAAGAGCATCTATAAATGCAAAGGATGGCGAATCTCTAATACCTTGACACTTTATATCTCAACAACTGGTTTAACTCTTTGACAACTGTAGGCTTGTTTGTGATACATTCGCAAACAGTTTGAATTCAGATTGTTTGGCACTCCAACAAGTGATTTCGAAAAGTGATGGAAGAGAAGCTGTACTTTTAGAATTTAAACAGATGACACGTTTAGCAGATGAGTTCAAGAGGTCCAGATAAGAAGCGTAACCCAAACCATTAATAACTCCTTTTTTTATTTCTCGCCCAAACCCTTTGTTGTGACCACTCTTTAGAATCGTCTCGAAGAGACGATTCTAAAGAGTGGTCACAACATAGAGTTTGGTGGAGAAATGACGATTTTAGTGTTTGAGTACGTACCGTTATCTGTAGCTCTGTCTGATGGCAGTCACTTAGTGTTGGAAGAATAAATATTATAATGTAACAGAATAACAGAATACTTACAAATCATAAACCGAGTAATCACAGAACACGAACAGTTCAACCACGTTTGTGGTGTTGCTTAGAGCCAACTCTTTCGTGCCAACCTCGTCCCGCTTCTTTCTGATATTACCTGTAGAACACAAATGTTCAAATTAAAGGTTTTTGAGTGTCGTACATTGTACCTTTGCCGACCTTGTAACTCTTTTAAAAATGCTGAATATTCAAAGCGGAATGATTAATCATTGTTTATAGCTTTTAAATTTTACAGAGCTCCAGATAAGATGCGTAAATTAAATATTTTTCAGGAATAACTTCTTTATTTCTCCACCAAACCCTATACTGTGACTACTCTTTAGAATCGTCTCGAAGAGACGATTCTAAAGAGTGGTAACAGTATAGGGTTTGGTGGAGAAATGACGATTTGAGTATTTGGGTATGCATCCTTATATATCGCTCTGATTAGTATTGGTTCCATTCGGTATACAAACTTAAATTTGCTAAATGATTTTGAATGACAAGTGCAGCACTGATCGGATGGTTCCTCTAGGAGTTTTCTTATCTGGCTCAAAAACCGTTTGCATATACCAGTTCACAGCATTCAATAGGTTAATAGTGTTACATTGGAAAGACATTATACTCTTCTGATAGTTTATTATACATTTTAAACGTGGCTCCCTCTGACGACTGTAACAGTAAAGACTCGTTTACTATCAGATTAGGTTGCAACGTACATGGTAAAATGTACATGGGTGCCTTATTTATGTGCCAACAATAGACACTGACTTTGGTGGCCATAAAGAGGGGACTAATGATGGGTCTGTAAGGCAAGTTGTTGCTTTATGCAGGTCAAAAGTAATACAAAAAGCTCATATAGGAGCTTTCTGTATTACATTTGCCCTGCATTAAGCAATCACCTGCTTTTTAGACTCCTATCATCAAATCATGAATGACGGCGGAGGACCGGTTCGACTGTATACTGCACAACCCCTATAAACAGGAACTTTGATAAAGAACAAGGCAGCTTTTTAGACAAGTTACTGCTTAATGCAGTATGAAATTCTTGCAGAAAGCTCCTTTCTAAAGGATTTAGTCGGTCGAACTCAAACAAAACTCCGAAGTTCCATTCAGAGCTTTCTGCATAACGTTCAACCTGCGTTAAGACATCACCTTCCTAAAACACCGACACTGATACTAATTTTAACGTCCGGTTTAGAGAAAGTTTACGGTACATAAAATGCATGGTTACATTCTGATACTGATACAAAGAATATTCACTGACACTTTCTGATATTGTAATAAAATAAGGATAAGGTTACCTTCTAGTATGGACAGCAGTTACTATGGTTACCTTCTAGAATTGTATTGTACAGTAAAACCTATCTATAACAACCATTAGATTGTGTTAATTAATTGGTATTTAGGGCAGGCGGCTGCTTAAAGCAAGATGAAAGTAAAACAGAACGCTCCTGTAGGAGCGTTCTGTTTTACGTTCACCTTGCTTTAAGTAGTCACCTGCATTTAACACAAAATACTTAATGTAAATTAGTGGTCCTAATAGAGAGATTTTACTGTAATACGGACCATGTTATTTTCTGAATTTGCTGGACATTATAGTTAAGATAAACCTCTTAGATTGTTAAACAATATTGGTTGGCATGGTTACCTTCTGAGATTGCCTCCGCCTCTCTAACTACCCTGTGTAAGTAAGGACTACCGTTGTCTGACGTCATCACCATTGACTCGTCGTTCAACATGAACTTGCCGTACTGAAATATACATTCTCGTGATCAGAAACAATCATGGTATCACGGTGGTATCATGAATACAGACAAATAACATAACATAACCTTTATTGGCATTAAACACTTAACCCCCCTTTCCATGTTCTATGTTTATTTCAAATTTCAATATCTACTGAATATTCTGTATTCATGGGCAAAAGGTTAAAATGAAATATGAAAAGTTCGAAATTGTAGCCATTTTAGAAGGTAAAGAACCAGATCTATCAAATTCCATTATCAAACAGAGCAGCCCTATAGGAGACGTCTGATCTGGGTTTACTCTGTTTGCAAATGCGTTAAATCAAATATGAGGGAAAGGGTTAAACAGTTTACAATAAAGGTGTGTACCAAAATGCTAAAGTCGTCTTCCCTCCATCAAACCCTATGTTATGACCCTTCTTTTATAATCGTCTCTTCGAGACAAAATAGGTTATTTGTAGAACGGCATATGAACTCAGGAACATTTCGAGGGCTTGGTGCAAAACTATTCTAACTCCTTTCAAGGAGTTAGAATAGTTTTGCACCAAGCCCTCGATTTGTTCATGACAGAAACTGTAGAATAAGATCTATACTATTTCATAAGCAAAACGGCAGACTATTTCAAACAATTTTATCTGCAAAATAATGAAATGAAAATAATCAATTATTGAAAGGGTCTACATAAATGTTGTGGTGACAAGATACACTGAACACATTCATCAGGTCAATGTCACAATGTTTTAAGTGGATCTGATCCGGCTTTACCATATATGGTATTGATACTTTCCTGGCAACATCAGCAAAACTGTTATCTAATCAATGAAGCAATACAAACCTTTGTCTGGACTGGTCTGAGCCTACTCACAGTAAAACATCTCCGTAATGACCACTAAACATTTATCATGCTATGCCTGACCGGACCAATATTTGCAAACAGTTTGGATCCAGATGAGATGCCGAGTAACTCAGCGTCTCATCAGGATCCAAGCTGTTTGGCACTCGGTCAACAGTTTTCAAGAATCTGAAATAAGAAAATATGGACAGAGTTTTGGCACAGGGTTTACATCAGCATCAGCATCAGCAGTTGGCTGCTTAACCCTTAGCCTGCTCTGTATTTAGGCCACATTTCAATACCTAATGAATATTCATTAACAAAATAGGTATAAAGAAATATGGAAGGTGGAACATTGTAGACATTTTAGAAAGCAAAGAAACAGATATATCAAACTTTGTTAGCAAACAGAATAGACCCTGATCAGACGGCTCCTCTAGGAGCCGTCTGATCTGGGTCTACTCTGTTTGCAAATGCGCGAAAACACGTTTATATGAGGGAAAGGGTTAACCCTTAGCCTGCTATGAAAATGATGTCTGCTTAAGATTCGATCTCTTGCCGTTATCACTTAACTTCGATTCGTTTAAGCTATTGAGATACTATTGACAGAGTATCAAACAGCTTGGATCCTGATGAGACACCGAGTTACTCGGCGTCTCATCTGGATCCAAACTGTTTGCAAATGTGAGTCAGGTCGCGCTTAGCAGGCTAAGGGTTTATGCAGAACTAAAGAAATGCAGACGCTCAACAGGAGTTTTGTGTACAAATGTATCCTGTATAAAGCCACCACTTGTCGGAAAATCCTGAGTTATGATATCTTAGGAGAGGTTGTTGTAAAGAGGTGTTACTGTATACAAAACTCGTCAAACTCATACAGGATATTTCTTAAGTTCTTACCACTTTGCAAGGCATGGTGAGACTTTCTCTATGCGCAACGACCATGGCAACGTCAGATTTGTAGGCACAGAAATCCTAAAGACAAAAAACAAATCAATATTCTTAAACCTTACAGTGTGGGACACGAGTCTCTAATGTCTTTGTCCATAGCAAACAGTGTAAACCCCAGATGAGAGAGCTCCTAGAGGAGCTCTCTCATCAGGATCTGCACTGTTCGCCAAATTACATTTTTCTTTAGATATTCTTGAATTGTTGTAATCGTCTTCTATAAAAACAATAAATGTATGCTATTTCATAAGATAGGTCCTGTTTCCCTATTTCAGTAAAACCCTCTAAACCGGAATTCTAACACTGAAGAATAAAGATATCTTTAGGCAGGGGGCTACTTAATGCAGGGTGACAGACGTGCAGAAACCTCCTAGTGGTGCTTTCTACATGACTTTCACGCTGCATTAACCCATTACCTCATAGGCTATTTTTAGATACAACCTCTTTGAATTAATCTACCGAAAAGGAGGATTAATGAGAGAAAAGGAATATTTTAGAATTTCGTAGTTTGAAACCATTGTGATAAATAGAGCATTTGCTCCTATAGGAGCAAATGCTCTATTTATCACAATGGTTTCACAAAGTGACTTTTACAGAGTCGTCAAAAGTCGTCAATATGAGGGAATGGGTTAAGCTGACATCTATCCCCAAGACCGATATCTATACTAAATTGAACGTCCAATTGAGAGGGGTTATACTGTATAACAAATTGACAATCTTACAGATTTAGCATTAGACCATCGTTAAATGTTTGGCGTACTTGTCGTCTCATCGGAACTAAAAACATCTGCAAATGTAACTACAGTAATTGTACATAAAACGTCTGAACTAAAAACATCTGCAAATGTAACTACAGTAATTGTACATAAAACGTTAAATGTCAATACGTTTAACATTTATTCAAGATTTTATCACTTAATTGATATTCATGGATATAATCAATCAAAATGGAACATGTGAAATGTTGTTTTATTCACCATGGTGGACACCGTAACATCAGATCTATAAAATTACATAGGCAAATAGAACACACCCTGATCAGACCTGATCAGAACTGTCTAATCTGGGCCTAACCTGCATGAAAAGTCGTGAAAAAAACGGGTTATTGGTGAAAATTCAAGTAAGACTCTACCCATTATGAGTACATGTATCAATAATTCTTTTGTAACTTAATTTTTGAATTAAAAATAGAAAATATGTTAATATATTGCTATGGTAATTGGGAATCATATCAGTAACATATTTGCAAACAGAGCGGACTCTGATCAGACAGCTCTTACAGGAGCTTCTGACCTGTCTACTCTGGATCCATGCTTATAAAGCTTTTAGTTGAGTCTGAGTTTCGTTCTCAAGCTTTTGATTGGTCAGATTTGAGTTCTCAAGCTTTTGATTGGTCAGATTTGAGCCAGAGGCTCAAATCTGACCAATCAAAAGCTTAAGAACGTACTCAGACTCAACTAAACGTTTTATAAGCATGGACCCTGGTTGCAAATGCATAATAGTGCAATAACAAGGACAATACGTTATAAGATCACCTCGCCATTTTTATCACTGTATAGCCCACTTGGTAGAATTCTAGAGTTGTCAAAAATGTCTGCATTCAGTTCACCGGTTGATTTGTCGTCACGTGATAGCTTCAGCGACACATCGTTGCCATAGTAATTGAATTTCAAATGTAGTTCCGCCGGAAATTTCAACGTACTATCTACGTTTTGTTCAATATGGAGAGTATCTGCAATCAGAATTAATAATTTCCCTGTTGAATATTCATGTAAGAAATAAAGGACATCGTTATAATATATTAGCTACATTTTTTATAATGAAATCCGTATATTTTGCTATTGGTAGACACTGAAGTGTCAGATCTATCTTAATTTGATAAGCAATCAGAGCAGACCCACTCTGTTTGCGAAGACGAGAAAATGGATTAGTATGAAGAAAATGATTGAGTGAAAACTATAATTACCTTTATCAACCGAGGCCGCGGTTTCGATCCACGACTGGGTCATAAAAACATCCAAGGAGTCCAGGGCTTACTTATATTTTTTAAGCATAGCAAAATTAATACAGAAACTACTGTTGGTATTTTCTATATTGTTTTTGCTTGGCATTACAAAACCGCTTGTCTTGCAGAGCGTCAATGCACATTTACTGACTTATCGCCTCAGAGAGGTTTATTGTATAAGTACAATTCTTTAGGGACCAAATAATGTTCGTTTGCAAACAATGTCGTCTACGGTAGGGATCAGAGAGCACTCATTCCTTCAATTTCTTCTCTAAAACGTACAGTAGAACCTGTCTTAAGCGGCCATCAAAAGGAGGTCTAATGATGGGTCTGTAGGGCAGGTGGTAGCTTAATGTAGGTCAAAAGTAATACAGAAAGCTCCTATGGGAGCTTTCTGTATTACTTTTGCCCTGCATTAAGCAACCACCTGCTTTTTAAGACTCAATCAATTCAAAGTCGTTTAAGATTATACTGTAAATGGTTTCTCAAACAGTTTGCATCCTGGTAAGAGTTACTTTGCGTCTGATCAGGATCCAAACTGTTGACAAAAGTATTTACAGATCCGAACCATGCAGCAAGTCCCGTGGGCCACTTTCTGGCGACTTCGGCTGTAAATGAATTAGATTGATAAAAAATGTGATGAAAATCGAAACTTGAAAATAGAGAATGTATGTATTCTTTAGGGAAATGTCAAGAAAGAAAAGTAATATATGCATGAATACTTACTAAAATCGTTTTCCATTGCTTGTGATGACACATATGCAACTGAGATCAGGAAGAACAGCGAGATACAGTATGTCCGCATGTTTGATTTTATTGTATTCCTGTTAATAAGGAAATACAAAACAATATTACTGGAAAATATGATAAATCTATTATTTTAGTAATCAATTCCCTTTTCCCAACAAATATTCACTCAAACAGCAGACATTTTGATTTCAGTTTGTCATCAACCGCACTAGCAGTGTAAGTTCATTTCATACACCCCTAGGCAATTGAGTCTACAAATTTTCATAAAATACGTTGCAAACTAAATGCATTCTTTATCTGATTTAATAAAAGCAATTAAAGCACGGCCTAATGTAATAGTAATTAAAGAATGTAAATAGCCAATGGGTAGAGTCTAGTGGTCACGAACGTGATAATTATCATTTTGTCCAAAGATACGCCTTTAAATGCTTTTGTAAACAGAGTAGATCCACATCAGATGTTTGCTGACGAAGTAAATAGATCTATCTGATTTTATAGTAATTAAACAATGTAGATAGCCAATAGATGGTGTCTAGCGGTCACAAACGTGAGATATAACCCTCTACTCCGTAGATACGCCTATTAACGGTTTTCAAACAAAGAAGACCCATATCAGACAGTTCCTGTAGGAGATGTATGAACAGGGTCTGCTCTATTTACTGGTAAAATTATGTAGATATGATTTAATAGTAATTAACCCTTTCGGCGCCAAATTTCTAATTGTCGTCTGCAATCCAACTTTGTTAAATCATACAGTAAAATAAGGAAATGAGATAAATAAATGCAAATTTCAAAGGAATAAAGCACATATATAGAACTAGAGATTGAGACAAATAGTGAAGTCCCTGATCAGACGCCGCCTTGAAAAGGCGGCGTCTGATCTGGGACTGCACTATTTGTCGTGGTGGATTTACTCGACTGTGGCGGTGAAACGGTTAAGCAGTGCTACTATGTAAATAGTCAATGGAGGATGACTAGTGGTCACGGCTGTCAACACCCTTTCAAACAGAGAAGACCCAGATAACATGTCTTCTGTAGGAGCTATTTGATTAGGATTTGTTGTTTGCTCATAAAACGATATACATCTGTTTCTACAGTTTTTGTCTTTGAGAAAACTTCCTGTGTTCATATGCCATAATAATGTTTCAGATAATTAAATATTCATGATGTCATTATTTCCTTCATTAATATCGTGGAGTAAAGAGCAAACATATACTGAAATAAAAGTACAGTAAATACAGTATAAAGTCACTCCAAAACAAGCCAAATTCAAAGTCCTAAAGGCATGTGGTAGCTTAATGCGGGACAAAATACTCTCTCCCTGCATTAACCCTTTCCTCCATAAATACGCCTTTCTTCGCCTTTGTAAAAGTCACCTGTTGAAACCATTGTGATAAATAGAGCATTTGCTCCTATAGGAGCATATGCTCTATTTATCGCAATGGTTTCAAGCTACAAAATTCTAAAAAAGTGGTTGGATCTAAATTTTGCCTATGAGGCAATGGGTTAAGCAATCACATGCTTTTAAAGACATCCATATCTACAGATGAAAGTGTCGATTTAGTTGGATTCTATAGTATTCAACACGTATCCTACACCGACAAATGTAGTGTGTTCAAGCTCTTGTCTGATGCTTGTGATTATTTTTTATAATTGGCTTATTCTATTCCTAAACCATTGATCGATTTGTCAAACAGCTTTAATCCTGATGAAACGCTGAACTGCTTATTGTCTCATATGCATCCAAATTGTATACTAATACATTATACGAGTCAGATAGCAGTTAGCAGCATACTATTTTGATCTACAAAACGTCCTCATGCAAATATGTATTCGCGCTGTGTAAGTAATATTGAATTATCTACATTATCATTATATAAAACTCGTGGTATTTGTCTTTTTATAAAACATATTTGCATTTAAATTTCAACGTTAGAACTATAATGTAAATGCACCGCACATATACATCTATTAACCCTATTCGCGCTTTCCGACAACTTAACCCATTTGCTCCCAGTGGATTCTTCCATGTTTTTATATTGGATAAGTCAATTTTTTTTATCTAAGGGGTACCTGGCTTAAATTCTCAATTTCGTTTTGTTTTATATTGAAATTCCTATCAACAAACAGTGTAGATTCTGATCAGACGCCGCATTATGCGGCGTCTGATCAGTCTACACTGTTTGCCTACGTCTCATATATGGGATCGTGGGAACAAATGTATTAAGATTCAGATCTATAGCCTATAATGTTCCAAAAGCTTGATCGAATCGAAAGTTGTCAAATCTGCTCTACATCCAAATTTAAGCAGATGTTATTTTTATCCGGCAGGATAAAGATTTAAATCTGATGTTAGTATTACCTGTTCAAATCGAGTTACGTCCCTTAGATTAAAACATTCTGAAATTAAAAAGACATTCCTATATATAGTAAAAACGCGATAATTTGAACTCTCAAATACATGGACGTATCATTATTGGCCTGTAAGACAGATGGTAGCTTTAAGCCATGTTTTCTGCATGACTTTCACCCTGCATTAAACAGCCAATGGCCTAAAAAGACATCAGTTCTTCATTACTAAAATTTTGAAGTATCGCGTTTTTACTGAACGTTCTTTTAGAAACCATGTTATAAAATGATTTAGAGGCAATGTTTATAGGAGTCTAAACAATGCTTATATCTAGCATATTGTATCTGACATCACTCATTTTTACTGTACTGATAAGGTAGTGGCATTGTTTTCTAACATATCTTACTTTTCTTATACAGTAAAATCTCGATTATTCGATATTTATCTGAAGAAGAATTTAGACCCTTTCAGGCAGGTGGCTGCTTAATGCATGGTGAAAGTCATGCAGAAAGCTCACATAGGAGCTTTCTGCATGACTTTCATCACGCATTAATATGTCACCTGTCTTAAAGATCGATAATGATACGTATACGTATTTTTCGAATAATCGATATTTTAGATTAATCGAGATTTTACTGTTTGCACCTAACCCATCACTCTGTTTGCAAAGGATGTAGAAATGTGTAATTATGGTGTAAAGGGTTTAATGGGTAGACACAATTCATACTTATCCAATAGCAAGGCAATTAGAGATTACTATTGCAAACCATTTGGATTCAGATGCAACACTAAGCTACTGGGTGTCTGGTCAGGATCCAGGCTGTTTGACAGTCCTTTTGTGGATTTAAAACAAACATCCAGAATAAATCAGTTTTGAAAACATCAGCAAAATATTATACGGACGACACCATCTTCAGCAGATTGAAGGTTATTAGTATTTTGTGATTAAGGACAAAAAATCTCCCTATACTGAACTTTTAATATAAAAGATTTGAGACATTAGTCGTCAAGCGGCTGCTTAAAACAGGTTTAATGAAAGGAATGCTGAAAACTCCAGAAGGAGCTTTCTCTATGACGTGTACCTTGCATTATGCGCACACCTTGGCTAAAACATGATACAGATATTAAGTTTAGTGTCGGAATTCTAATGGTTCTTATTTAACAGTACAAACATTTCAAAGATAATCATTTCTTGTTAAAGTACCCAACAGGTGGATCCTTATATTATGAATTAATATATTTTAAAAGTTTGTACAATTCATTCGTAAATCCTTAAACTACGGGAAACGGGTACAGTAAACATCTCTAAACCGGAATTCTAGAAGAGAAGAATTTAGATAGTTTTAGGCAAGTGACAGTCACTGTTTAATGCAGAGTGAAAGTCATGCAGAAAGCCCCTAGACGAGCTTCCTGCATGACGTTCAGCCTGGATTAACCCTTTCCCTCATATAAACGTGTTTTCACGCATTTGCAAACAGAGTAGACCCAGATCAGACGGCTCCTAGAGGAGCCGTCTGATCAGGGTCTACTCTGTTTGCTAGTGGAATTTGAAAGATCCGTTTCTTTACTTTCTAAAATCACTAAAATGTTCCACCTTCAGTATTTCATTATAACTATTTTGTCCATGAATATTCAGTAGGTATTGAAATTTGTACTAAACATAGAACAGGGAAAGGGTTAAGCTACCACCTGTCTCCGAGACCGATGTTTATACTACAGTTGAATTTCGATATCTCAAACTCGGATAACTCGAACTTTTGAATAACTCGAAGTAAATGTTCCGCCCTTCCAAAAATAACAATACAGACTTGTTCTAAAACGTTTCACTACACATATCTAAAACGCATGTGGCAGTTTAATGCAGGTCAAAAATAATGCTGGCGCTCCTGCAGGAGCTTTCAGCATTACTTTAGACCTGCATTACGCTGTGGACTTGGGAAATTGTCCAAACTAGAAATCGGATGACTCGACTTCAGTTATCTCGAACTAATTTGTATGGTCCCTTGAAGTTCGATATATCGAAGTTCAACTATATATTTAACGTCCGGTTTAAAGGGTTTTTACTGTATATAAGACCTTTGCTAACAGTGTAGACCCAGGTCAAAGGGTTCATGATGGAAACCTTTGGACAGTGTCAGCACTGTGATAAAAACCATTTTCTTCAGTGATAAATGTTGATATATTTGTTTCATTACTATTCAGAGAGAGAGAGAGAGAGAGAGAGAGAGAGAGAGAGAGAGAGAGAGAGAGAGAGAGAGAGAGAGAGAGAGAGAGAGAGAGAGAGAGAGAGAGAGAGAGAGAGAGAGAGAGAGAGACCGTTTCAATAATTCAACAGCTTACGAGTTACAGAGGTCATTTATCAAAACCGTGGCCAGCTAATTAATTTGTTACCATGTTTGTGCTTCTGGCACGCATTTATAATTTACTAGTTAGAATTAACCCTTATCTCGCTGTGTTAAAATCATGTCTCCTCAAAGTTGGGTCTGGTGCTGTTTTTGACTACTTGACTGCTACAACAAGGTTTCCAGGAACTATTGGCATAGTAGTGTCAGGTCGTTTGGATCCAGATGAGACGTCGTGTTACCCGGTGTATTATCCGGGAAGACGCTATTCGCAAATTCGAATCAAGTCGCGGAAAGAGGGATTAAGAAACCCTATTGATCTGTAAATATTTTGTACATATTGCCTGAAGCAAGGGGATTTTATTTTAGAATTTTGCGGTTTATCTGTATTTGCTTCGGCTAATACACAGGCTTAATGTATTCCTTTGGCTGCGGGACACACGTGTTCTGTCATTTGCAAACACTGTAGGTCCCTACATGAGCCCGCTGATCTGGGTATGTCCTGTGTGTCATTCAAAGTTCCCTAGCACGTTTAAGCCTTTCATACTGCACGAGTAGACTCTATAGTAAACCCTCTCTATAACGGCCACTAAATTGTGTTAATCAGTTGGTATTTAAGGCAAGTGTCTGCTTAAAGCAAGGTGAACGTAAAACAGAACGCTCCCATTGGAGCGTTCTGTTTTACGTTCACCTTGCTTTAAGCAACCACCTACCTTTAACACAAAATACTTGATGTAATTTAGTGGCCGTTATAGACAGGTTTTACTGTATAGGTAAACATGGATGAGTTATTCAACGTTAAAGGGGTTAAGACACTCTGTGTGAAATTAGAATTCATATATATATATATATATAATGAGACATGTAATCAAGTTTTAAAACAGGTGGTGAGATAGAGCTTAATGCCTACCGATTCTGATGAGTATAAAACAGTATACATGTATAGAATTTATCTACGTTTCATCCATATACATATACGTAAACAGCTACACACATATACTATTAACCAACATAACTGTGTACACATCCATTCTATAACGATTTATGAGAGACTGCAGATTAACCCTTCGCTTGCTATTCGCGTCAATATACATACCCGTAAATAGTGAAGACCCAGATGAGACAGCTCCTGCAGGAGCTGTCTCATCAGGGTCTGCACTATTTGCAAATTGATTGTGCAACCAGTGCACTCCACAGCAGTGATTGCACAGCGAAATACTTGTACACAGTGAATGTATATGTAATTATACAACAGAGCATGGATAAAGAAGGAGAAATGTATTTTAAAATTCAGCAAGCGAAGGGTTAATTTACCATAACTCATTGCACAAAAGTTCTGAAAGTAGGATATACGAGGTAACACCTTTTAACAGTGTGAAACCATGTGAAACCATGTGATTCTAGTTATTCTCATGTTAAAAAATGCAATATAACCGTTTTGTTAAAACTGATTTGGAAAAAGTGCACAAAACGTGTTTCTTTAAAAATTCCTTAAAATAACCGTTATTACCTTTGATCAGATCAAAGATAAACACACGGAATAATAAATAAATAGTATGGAAAATAAACAATACTAATAGAGGACAATATTTACATAAAAAACACTATTGTGTGTATTATAAGATGGCTTAAAACTTGTTAAAAGATCAATTAATCCGTTTGATTAGATCAAAGAAGTACAGATTAGCATTTACCATCTGATAGACATGAAATAATGACTACAAATTAAAACAATGCATACATATAATAAATTACTTATATATATAAAACTGGCGACGCTGAAGAATATTAAAACAGATATTGGCATGGTGTAGGCTCTGACGAGAGACGCTGAGTCTGACCTGGGTCTACACGATTTACAATGCAATAAGACAGTTCTGTAAGTTCACTTAGTCAAATTACCACGTAATTCATCGCACTGATTGATCTAATACAAATGCATATACAATAGAACGTGTCTTAACCCTTTCCTCCATAAATACGCCTTTCTACGCCTCTATAATAACCATTTCTTGAAACCATTGTGATAAATAGAGCATTTGCTCCCATAGGAGCAAATGCTCTTTTTATCACAATGGTTTCAAACTACAAACTTTTAAAATTTGACTTTTCTCTAGTAAATGCTCCTTTTGGGTAGATTCATTCAAAGCGGTTGGGTCTAAAAAAACTATGGTGGAAAGGGTTAAACGAGCATTCAATATGAGCTTTCTGTATTACGTTCGACCTGTATGAGGCTATCACCTGTCTTACAGATCCAGATTTACACTTCTATTTAATGGTTGCTTAATACAGGTTCTTATGTACTTGAATACAATATGAGCAGCTTCAAAGGAACAAGAGATAAAGTTTTGAGGTTAGTCTTATACAAGATCATACTGCCTAGGTAACATAGTGTAGCAAACGAGTGCACATTCCATGCAATAATTTAGGCTAACTTTGTACGACAGAAGAAACACAAAGTTGATCATAACTTGTGTGCGATTATAGTCATATGAGTTTTTAAAACGGCCTCCAGATGTATTACCACCAATGAAGATGGCTATCAAAGTTTGTTCCTGCAATATTTCACTGCCAATGACGAATCAATTCTCATGATCAAGATATCACTGATGTGTCCGTAGTTTGTAAACTGTGTAAAGCTTGGTGAGCAGCTTGTACATACCCGGTTAATGGTCTGTGTCTACCATATTTGCAGCTCAAAAGTCCATGCATGCTATGTTTCTGTAACTGGTATTAAACCGGGTGAAAAATGGTGTTTTTCATATTGTGTCGGCTATCCCCATCACAGTTAAATAAAAGGTAGCTATTTATTATTTATATTTACCAAAAAGACGATTCAACACTTTTGATATGACGCGATAACTCAAACAGTACTTAACATAACATATTGGTTTATATTAAGGGCATATGTTTGGTATCATCAGAGGAAGACGCCTATGGTTCTGGGTGGAATCAGGTTACTATATCTAGATGTATCTGCCCTTGATTCATCCAAAGTGCCATAAACTTTTGTCAACACTTTTGACGTGACGTGATAACCCAAACAATATTTCTCATATTTGGTTCATATCAAGGGCATATGCTTGGTAATTATGAGAGGAAGACAACTATAGTATTTGGGCTGAATGAGATCACCATGTCCAGAGTTATCTGTCCTTACTTTACCAACCTACCATCAACTTTTGTCAACTCTTTTGATTTGACGCGATGACTCAAACAGTACTTCGCATATTGGATAGTTTTGGGGTTGAATCAGATCACTATGTCCAGAGTTATCTGCCCTTGATTCATAAAAAATGCCATCAACTTTTGTCAACACTTTTGATGTGACGCGATAACCCAAACAGTACTTCACATACTGGTTTCATATTAAAGGCATATGCTTAGTATTATCAGATGAAGACGCTTACGGTTTTTGGGTGGAATCAGATCACTATGTCTAGAATTATCTGCCCTTGATTCATCCAAAATGTCATACACTTTTGACGGGACGTGATAAATTAAACAATACTTCACATAATATTTGGTTCATATTTAGGGCATATGCGTAGTATTATGAGAGGAAGACGCCTATAGTTTTTGGGTTGAATGAGATCACCATGTCCAGAGTTATCTGCCCTTGATTAATCAAAAATGACATCTTCAACAAAAGATCATCTGCAGGACCCTCTCTGACTGATTCAGTTTTCTAGTAATATACGAACACGGAAGTTTTTGGCCTTGTCGGAAACTGTGGAATTTCATAAGCAAACATAGAAGATCCTGGTCAGAGGTTTCTACTGTAGCCGTCTGATCTGCGGTTACATTGTTTGCCGCTTTCTTGGAATAGGGGTCTTATTGAATTGTAAACAGTGTTGACACAGAATCAGCTACCGCGTCGGAGACACAGCGTCTGGTCAGGATCAACTCGATTTTCATTTAGGATAAAACATGACCAAATTCCTGATCATGTATAACTTATCTAGGTCTATGCTGTATCCAATGCAATAAACCCTTTTGTTAGAGAACGATTCACGCATTTATACAAATACGGTTGGGTTTCAGTTTCTTTTTCTTTTTTTTTAAAAAGAGTAATAAAGAAAAAATATGTATTATGTAGCAAGAGTCAAACAGAATTCTCCTGTAGGGACTTTCTGTTAGACTTTCATCCTGAAGTGATATCTGGCTTAACCCATCTCCTGTTCTATGTTTATTTTCAAAGTTCAATACCTACTGAATATTCATGTGCAAAATAGTTACAATGAAATATGGAAGGAGGAACATTGTAGCCATTTTAGAAAGTAAAGACACGGATCTTTCAAATTCCATTAGCAAACAGAGCAGACCCAGATCAGTCGGAGGAGGAACATTGTAGCCATTTTAGAAATTAAAGACACGGATCTTTCAAATTCCACTAGCAAACAGAGCAGACCCAGATCAGACGGCTTCTATAGGAGCCGTCTGATCTGGGTCTGCTCTGTTTGCAAATGCCTGAAAAGGCGTTTACATGAAGGAAAGTGTTAAATTCCAACCTTGATACTTATATGAGCGTGCGGTTTAGAGGGGGTTAACTGGACAGCGCAGCGTTGTAAATACGCGAGACAATAAAAGTGCATTCCCTAGACAGGCGCTGGCAAAATAATATTTACGAAATTATTATTCAATTTTGGGGGAATTATGTTATGCAAAAACTTTACTGCAATTATCAGATAAAGGTAGAGATAGTCTGACCATAATTGTTTGATATGTAATTACATAGTTAATCAAAATATTTCTGACCGTTAATGTGATTATTATGTAAACACGCCCGTAAGGTTAATTATTACATGACAGAACAGAACAGAACATTCATTTATTCAAGTACATGTACTTTAATTATACAATCCTCGTCACATGACAATACAATTCACAAACACATGAGAGTAGCAATTATAATAATATAAAAAATAACCCAGAAAGTGAGATATATAGATGGCGGATGTAGCCTATCAAAGAAAATAGTATACATATGGTATAAAAAAGTAATAATTAGGCTATCGGTCGTCTGTAAATCACCTTCTATAATCATACTATAGAAGGTGTTTTCTGTTTTCAAATGCCTTTGGGCAGTACATTGTATATGGCAAATTTGTTTAGCGTGTTCACATTTGCACAGTTCAACAGAATTACGAGTTTATATATATTTGGTCTACGAAAATAATATTATGTAACTTTCTCTTAATTCAACAAAGGAAGGACAAACTAAAATAAAATGGAATTCATCTTTCACATCGTTTAGGTTACAAAGTACACATTTCCTAATGTTTCTTTCAATGTTTTCGTAGCTTCTAGTTTCAATGTTTAAATTATGTGATGACAAGCGTATCCTTGCTATCGTGTTTCTGAATTTGACATTGTATATTTTAGTCGGGTAATCGGAAAGTTAAGTTTTAACTCTCTGTATAGACACATGATAATCTTTGAAAAAGGCCCTTAGTGTTCGAAATATTAGATCAGAGCAATTCAAGTATTTATGTATAGATACAATGAATAACTCGCATTCATCTCTATGTTCCACTGACTGATATACATATGTTCTGTTCTATTCTGCTCTGACAACAGGATATAACTAAACTTCGCTGAGACCACAAGTCTGTAAGAGAATGCGCGTGTTATTTTCCCAATTTTGAATATTTTCCTGATTTGTGTTATCTCTCATTTTGTTTATTACTGCTGTAAATATGCAGCTATGCGATTTTGACCAAAATAGTTTCAAATAAAGTTTGACAACTTTCATTTGGAAGTTGATTTTCAGCAGGTATCGTCCTAATTATCCATATATGTGCTATTAGTTGATTGTTTAACATTTAGCATTGATTTTAAGTACTTCCTATGTATTCATCCAATGCAGCTATGCTAGGCGAAACCCCATACATGTACTTCATTTGCGGAACTCAAGATTGATGAAACAAATGAATCGAAACGACTAAACATGATTTTAGGTGGTAATTCTTTATTTTTCGTCATTGACAAAGTGCGATGAATATGTTCAATGCCTTATTCGACAGAGTATGAGTAGCCTTAAAGAAAAGTCCGCCACTTGTAAAGCCTAGTCTGAGGTACATAAAGTTATTAACAATTTCGATGTCTTTGCCAGTATAAGTGTCTTTGCCAGTATAAGTGAAAGACTCCCCTGTTCTTAATCTACCCCTTTTCTAAAGACACATATTTTTCTAAATCGCCTAATAAAGATTGTAAACATTCTGTAGTCTCTGACATAAGGACTTAATCGTGTGCAAAGAACATTCAATATATACTCATCTATAGTCAATCCGGGGCTTTAACTATCTTGTAGAAAATTCATAAAAAGAGAGAATGATATCGATGAACTGATACCACTATGTTATTATCCAATATGACAGTTGAAAAAGTAAGACATATTTATCATGTGTTTGACACAGAGCTTAATATTGTCATACATGACCGAAAGAGTCGAAATATTTTGCCATTCAGGTTGGTTCGTAAAAGTTTATCCCAAAGAACATTTCTGTTGACTGTATCGAAAAACGTTTTGAAGTCCACAAACGAGCAATATAACCTTTTACTCGCGTTCAGCTATTGCTGAATAAAACATTGTAATAAGAAAATAGCATCAACAGTGCTAAAATAAGATTTAAATCCAAATTGCGCGTCTGTTACGATAGCGTTTTTTGATGGACCAATCTTTTAACCCATTACCAAATATGCTATTTTTAGATCCAACTTCTTTGAATAAATCTACTGGAAATGAACATTTTTTAGAGAAAATGAAAATTTAGAATTGTTGAAATTTTGAAACCATTGTAAAAAATATTAACCACAATGGTTCAAAAAGTGAATTTTACATAGGCGTCAAAAGGCGAGGATATGAGCGAATTGGTTAAACGTTCATTTACAACCGTTATAGATGATTTTGCAAAGCAACTGGTAGAAGTAATCCCCCTGGAATTGTCAATTATTAACTATTACAACAGTCTACCCATTTTGCTGAGAAATCGTACCTTACTTGTTACATTTAATATATGATTTTTACGATTTCGTTTACATTTTTATGTTTACATGTAAGCCTTTACCCGAGAGAGATGCCTTTTAACCCTTTCCTTGTTCTATCTTTAGCCCAAACTTCAATACCTACGGAAAATTCATTAACAAAATAGTAATAAATAAATATGAAAGGTGGAACATTGTAGACATTTTAGAAAGCAAAGAAACAGATCTTTCAAATTCTATTAGAAAACAGAGCAGACCCTGATCAGAAGGCTCGTCTGATCTGGGTCTTCTCTGTTTGCAAATGCGTGAAAACACGTTTATATGAGGGAAAGGGTTAACTCACGGTTCCTGTTGGTTCCCATTGATTTAGAATTTATAACCAAGGTATAAAACCCTTTGGGTCCTGATGCAATGCCGAGTTACTCTACGTTTGATCTGGGTCTAAACTGTTTGCAAATGTCACCAAAGCTTATTAATATTCATAAAGCCATTATTTTTTATGCATGAGTATTCGTCAGATAAAAGACTGGACAAATGCCCACAGGGTAATATACTAGCTCATTATTAATTTTGTAACATGACCCAATCACCATACCGCCACAAAGCACACCAGGTCAAATTAAACATTACATAATTGTGTAAGATCTTTTAATTTGATAATTGATTATTCTCTTAACTTTGCTCAAGTCCAAGCCCTTCAATGGTCTCTAATCATATCGCGTTCTGACAACCAAGGGTACAGGTGTCACGGTCATACTGTCTGAGAGAACAAGACTTTAGAATGGAACGGTTAACATTGCCTGTGATTATTACGGTTTTAGTTTTACTGAAATTTTCTCAGTCCTACAGCAATAATTATCTGGAGAATTCAGGTACGTTTCAGTTTATTTTGAATAAGCACAAGTCCTGCAGTGAGCAGGCGCCATCAGCATAAATATAATAACAGAAACAATTCATAATGACAAAAGGAGAAACGGCTAATCAAATATGAGTTGATATTAATTTCTTTAAATATACGGTATGCATGCATGTGTTTAATACAAGGCCGTGTGAGAATCCGACTGTTTTCATAGATAACTACATCGTTTCAGTTAGGAAGTATATGAGTGTCAAACCGCTCGTGTCCTAGGTAGATGTAAAGCTTATTAGCATCAAATCGAATCCAAACTGTTTCTGAATAAGTTTGCGTCCCGTAGTATTATTCTAAACAATAATTTTACGTACCGCATATTAAAGACGTTAATACTTTTGTAGTAAGACAAACACATGAACAGATAGATTAGTAAATAAATAAACCGAGTAAATACATAGGAAATGTCAGACTTTGTATCAATTGTTCGTTTCATCAACAAAGGCAGTCCATTTGGATCCAATTCTGGTATTTGATTAGCTAATAACCCGATATATCCAACTTAGACGGCATTTATAGTCATTGTAATTCAACTGCAAAGTTAAGTACAAAAGATTTAATCTTCTGTGTCTTTATCCCGTCGAAAGTTTCAACTTTACGTTAGATAGCATTTCAGGTACATGTATTCGATTACTTTTATTTTGGTTCTTAAAATTTTACGTGCATACACGACCATTGTAACCAGTAATAGCTCTTTCACTGCCTATGGCGAATCTGTGATAACTTTTGCAAACAGATTAGATCCCGATGAGACACCGAGTAACTCGTAGACAGAGACAGAGCACGACTTACAAATTAGATTAAACGCACTGGACGAATGGTGTTGTACATGAGACATGAATGTAAATATAAGTAAGAGTCAAGTTGTACATTTTCGTAGACTATCGGCTCCAAGAACAGAATTTGTTTTCAAATGCGACCAACACTGTTTAGAGATAGCTAGTAGCTACACTTATTCAGGCATGTTCTTAAATTAATTTCTTGATTATGAAAGAACTGTGAGGAGTGTTGCACACAGTGCGAGTCCAACACTTGGGTTACCAATTTAAAACTGTAAGACTGTTGAAGACCTACCGTTCAATGTATTTACTAAACTTTATGATAGCATAGTTTGGCCTGTCATTAGCTATAGTATAGCTATAACCCTTTCCCTGTTCTGTGTTCATTCCAAATTTCAATACCTACTGAATATTCATAGATAAAATGATTATAACGAAATATGGAAGATGGAAAATTGTAGCCATTTTAGAAAGTAAAGATAGAGATCTTTGAAATTCTATTAGCAAACAGAGTAGACCCTGATCAGACGGCTCCTCTAGGAGCCGTCTGATCTGGGTCTACTCTGTTTGCAAATGCGTGAAAACACGTTTATATGACGGAAAGGGTTAATATAATAATACTGCCAGTATATGGGTTTTCATGCATTACTGCTGTACAGACTAGAGCCATGCGTTAGGGGTCAGTAAATGCACGCCTAATGCGGCATCATTAGGAAAAGCGGGGTGGATATCAATACATGTTCAACAGTATGCATGTTTAAGTAGATTCGTTTTTTAACCCTTCGCTTGCTGAATTTTTAAAATACATTTCTCCTTCTTTACCATTACCCTGTTGTATAATTACATATATCTTCACTGTGTACAAGTATTTCGCTGTGCAATCACTGCTGTGGAGTGCACTGGTTGCACAAACAATTTGTAAATAGTGCAGACCCAGATGAGACAGCTCCTGCAGGAGCTGTCTCATCTGGGTCTTCACTATTTACAGGTAGGTATATTGACGTGAATAGCAAGCGAAGGGTTAAGTAGATTCGTTTTTTAAAACTTCCAGTACACAATCATGTCGTTTAAATAAATTGATTGCTGTTTAGTCGTTAAGTAAGGCTGCGTTGTGTAAAAAAATGGTTTTAATATTTTCGAAAACTAATCCGTGATCTAAACATTGATATTTAGTTCGGATTGTCTAATGATGTTTCTGAGATGTTTTTGATATCGTTCGAAATAAATCGATGGACCCTTTTAAAAGCGACATGGTCAATCCATATTAAGATTGTGATTGGTCCGCCTGATAAAGGCAACAGTAAATTGAGTATTAAGCAATCATCTGCTTTCTAAGATTCCTATGTTCAGTAAATAAATGACCCCTTAACCCTTTCGGCGCCAATTTCTAATTGTCGTCTGCAATCCAATTTTTGTTAAATCATTCGGTACAATAAGGGAATGAGATAAATAAATATACAAGTTTCAAAGGGATAAAGCACAGCTATAGAACTACAGACTGAGACAAAAAGTGAAGTCCCTGATCAGACGCCGCCTTGAAAAGGCGGCGTCTGATCTGGGACTGCACTATTTGTCGTGGTGCATTTATGCGACATCGGCGGTGAAAGGGTTAAGACAGTTTCTACTGTATTATTTCTGTTATGATTTACATTGCGCCAAAGCACTATTTTGGAAATTGGTTGCAGTATTACAATAGAATAAATAAATAGTGATCACAGGCGTCAAACATGTACATCCGATTGGTTATTACAGTTTGCAAACAGTATAGACCCTGGTCAATCTGACCTTGGTTCGCTCTATGTGCCAGGATCGATGATAAAATACTCCAGATTCTTGATAAGCGTTTCACGGTGTAGTTCCTGGTCATATTTATCTTGTTATCTTTTCTTCTTATAAACGTGTTTTCACGTATTTGCAAAGAGAGTAGACCCAGATCAAACGGCTCTTATAGGAGCCGTCTGATCAGGGGTTGCTCTGTTTGCTAGTGGTATTGGAAAGATATGTTTCCTTACTTTCTAAAATGGCTATACTATTCCACTTTCCACATTTCATTGTAATTATTTTGGCCATGAATATTCAGTAGGTATTGCAATTTGGAATAAACGTAGAACAGGGTTAGGGTTAAACACGTATACGTTCATGCACGGTGTAGATCCTGGTCATATTTATCTTGTTAAACACTTCTTTCGTCTTCGTCTACATTGTTTTTAACTTGTTTCGTTCCTTTTTGAAATGAAACAATTGTTGTCGCTGTTAATATTTGATATTGATTTAAATATAACCAATGCATATGATAAACCCTTCTTTGACTTATCGCGACCTAATTCACGTTTGTAAACAGTTTGGATCCTATTGTGATGCTGACATTGCTTTTTCTTTTTATCTTGAATGACATAATTGTTGTCTTTCTTGATATTTGCTATTAATTGCCTAGTACAAATAAATAACGGTTCTCCCGCTAATTGCAACCTTATTCGCATTGGCAAACACTTTAGATCCTGATGAGACGCCGAGTGACCCGGCATCCCACACGCTCTAAGCTGTTTGTCACTTGGTCATTAGTTTCTCGGTAGCCTAGTAGATCGCAAGTACAGTAGAACCTGTTCTAAGCGGCCATTTGTTTATTGAATATAGGATTCTTTAAAGCAGAGTGTTGCTTAATACAGGGCACAAGTAAATCAGAAAGCTCATATAGGACCTTTCTGCATTAATTTTGACCTGCATTAAGCTACCACCTGCATTACAGACACATAATTAGACCTCTTTCAATGGCCGCTTAAGACATGGGAACGAATATACTTTGCCGGTCCCCACAAAAAAGTACGGGGAGTGTAGGTATTTTACACTATATAGGGATGGCGCGTGAACGGGTCGTTCAATCAATAAATTCGAAAATTTAAGCTTCAACCCCACCCCAACCTCCACCACCACCGAATTCTACGAGTTCCTAGAAATCGAGTTCCTATAGGAGCTTTCTACATTACTTTTGACCTGCATTATGCTACCACAGTCCTAATAGGCCCATAATTAGACATCTTCAACGGCCGCTTAAGACAGGTTCTACATTTGAGCAGACATTATTGATTAAGCTGGTGAATACAGAGGTACAGATTAAAACATTTTAAAACAAAACATTTTCATGAATAGCTGCCTTTATTTCTCCACCTAACCCAATGTTATAACCACAACATAGGGTTTGGTGGAGAAATGACGATTTTAGTATTTGAGTACGCACTTTATCTGTAGCTCTGTGATTATTAATTACATAGTTTATATATGGCATATGAACACATGACGTTTTGGCAATAACAGGAACTAGTAACCCATTACCTTATATGGCTAGATTTAGACAAAACGTCCTTGAATAAATCAACCGAAAAGGAGCATTTACTAGAGAAAATTACAAATTTAGAATTGAGTAGTTCTGAAACCATTGCGATAAATCGAGCATTTGCTCCTATGGAGAAAATGCTCGATTTATCACAATGTTTTCAAAAAGTGACCTTTAAAGCGGCGTCAAAATGCGTCAATATTAGGGAAAGGGTTGAATTTAATCAGATCTGTATTATGACATAAGCAACAGAGCAGAAACTATCAGGAGCTGTCTAGTCTGGATCTATGGACATATGGAATGTGTTATATCAAGTAAATAACAGCAACAACTCCTCCTACTCAAAAGACATGATCTATAGACTCTAAATTGTATTACAGGTAATGTTTATCTGGAACAATCACCTGGCAACGAAATAGACCGGTTCCCCGATTCTTACTTCGTCTGGTTCGAGCATGAAGGTGAACCAGTCTACTATGAGCTTGTTCGTGACGATAAGATGACGCAATCATTGAGTCCGTCCGTGTGTAAGCTGTCACCTTTCCTACCAGATGACCTGATCAACTATGACAATGAACAGGCAAGTATGACAAGGCTCAAAGTAGCCTGGAAACAAATCAATAACTACAGTATAAGCAAGATTAAAGTGATCGCTTAATCCATTATAAATATTCATGTAAAGGAATAATGACAGCGCAAACATTAATTAGGTTTCGTTTTAACCCATTTGCTCCCAGTGGATTCTTCCATGCTTATATATTGGATTAGTCTATCTTTTATCTAAGAGATGTCTGGTCTAATTTTTCATTTTTGTTTTGTTTTATATTTAATTTCCTATCAGCAAACGGTGTAGACTCTGATCACACGCCGCATTATGCGGCGTCTGATCAGAGTCTTCCTACGTCCCATATATGAAATGGGTTAATAATGATATTTCAATACATGAACTTTTGACCATGGCAGAAACAGTAGATGCACATCTACGAGCATATTATTCCATAAGCAAATAGTTCAGACTCTGATCAGACTGATTAACTGATCTTGACCAGCTCTGTTTGCAAATGTGTTTATGAGTAAAGTGTTAATGAATACGCGTTTGCAGTTTTAAAAAGTGCTGAACGCATGCAGTTCAGACTGCACCTTTGGGAGCTTGTACGATATACTTTCGTATTTCTCCAGACTGCTTGTTTATTATAAATAGAGTGGAGCATAGCTAATGCCACCACATGATTTGTTAACATGACTGTGAGTGTAAAAGACCCTAATCAGAGCAGGCGCTACAGGACCTGTCTGGCGTGAGTCTACTCTGTTTACATTGCACCGTTTCTTCAATTCTAAAATGTTTTACTATTTTACTTACTGGTATTGATTAATTGTAACTATGCATATTCATATAAGCAAGTGCATAGTGTAGGAGCTTTCTGCATTCTGTATTAAGCAGCCACATGTTCTTAACCCTTCGCTTGATGTTCACGTCAATATACGTACCTGTAAATAGTGAAGACCCAGATGAGACAGCTCCTGCTGGAGCTGTCTCATCAGGGTCTGCACTATTTACAAGTTGATTGTGCAACCAGTGCACTCCACAGCAGTGATTTCACAGCGAAATACGTGTACACAGTGAAGATATATGTAATTATACAACAGGGCATGGGTAAAGAAGGAGAAATGTATTTTAAAATTCAGCAAGAGAAGGGTTAAAAAATCGGCTGTTTATTCATGGAGCGGTCCTTATCAACCCATTACCTCACAGGTTATTTCTAGATGGAAATTCTTGAAATAAATCTACCGAAAAGAAGCATTAGCTATAGAAAAGGAAATCTTTGGAGCAAATGCTCTATTTATCACAATGGTTGAAAAAAGTGACCTTTACAGAGGCGTCAAAAGACGTCAATATGAGAGAATGAGTTAAGATATTGTATATATTCTGTATACTAACGAGTCATAAATAGTTGGACTTTCATTAACATGTGTTTTCTCTTTGAAGGATTTTGCTTTCTACCGCAACGAGGAGCCTGTCGATTCCGGAGAGAGGGCTGGATTCGTCCTTCACCGCCCCTCTATGGGAGATGCCCGTATGGTATGTTAACCACTTCACTGTTATGGAGACAGGTCTGTGACTTCATATGCAAATGTGTTGGATCTAGAGGGAGACACCGAGTAATTCGGCATCTCAACAAGATCCAGACTGTTTGACACTCTGTTTAACGTTTTATAAACGCCCATTCTAATACTTGAAGCAGACAAAACACGTGTCCAGCAGTGGATAACACGTGTCCAACAGGATAACACGTGTCCAACAGAGGATAAGGCTTGCATTAACCCATTACCTCATAGGCTAGTTTTAGATCCAACCACTTTGAATGAATCTACCGAAAAGGAGCATTAACTAGAGAAAAGGGAAAGTTCATCAATTTTGTAGTTTGAAACCATTGTGATAAATAGAGCATTTGCTCCTATAGGAGCAAATGCTCTATTTATCACAATGATTTCAACAGGTGACTTTTGCAGAGGCATCAAAAGTTGTCAATATGAGGGAAAAGGTTTAAAAAGTTCAAATGTCTGCAATTTTTATCTATTCCAATTGCTGCTTATGCTTTCGAATGATCTCTAACTTCCAGAATTTTTTAAACTCATTAAAATGTCCGTGAAGTTGGCTACTTGTTCCTTGTTCCCAGTTCGACATTCAATGGATTGTGAATGTTCAATAGCAAACAAGTAGCTAACTTCACAGTCCGTTACTTATTCGACTGTTTTCGTTTTTGTGAATAACGAACCGGGAATAAGTAGCTAACTTCACACCAAGTTCCTTATTCAATTATATTCGTTATTCTGAATAACGAACTGGGAATAAGTAGCTAACTTCACATCCCGTTACTTATTCAATTATTTTCGTTATTTTGAATAACGAACCGGGAATAAGTAGCTAACTTCACATCCCGTTACTTATTCGATTATTTTCGTTTTTGTGAATAACGAACCGGGAATAAGTAGCTAACATCACATCCAGTTACTTATTCGATTATTTTCGTTGTTCTGAATGACGAACCGGGAATAAGTAGCTAACTTCACATCCCGTTACTTATTCGATTATTTTCGTTATTCTGAATAAGGAACCGGGAATAAGTAGCTAACTTCACACCCCGTTACTTATTCGATTATTTTCGTTTTTGTGAATAACGAACCGGGAATAAGTAGCTAACTTCACATCCCGTTACTTATTCAATTATTTTCGTTATTTTGAATAACGAACCGGGAATAAGTAGCCAACTTCACGTCCAGTTACTTATTTGATTATTGTCGTTTTTGTGAATAACGAACCGGGAATAAGTAGCTAACTTCACATCCCGTTACTTATTCGATTATTTTCGTTTTTGTGAATAACGAACCGGGAATAAGTAGCTAACTTCACATCCCGTTACTTATTCAAGTATTGTTCGTTATTTTGAATAAGGAACCGGGAATAAGCAGTTAACTTCACATCCCGTTACTTATTCGATTATTTTCGTTGTTCCAAATAGCGAACCGAGAATAGGTAGCTAACTTCACATCCCGTTACTTATTCAATTATTTTCGTTATTTTGAATAAGGAACCGGGAATAAGTAGCTAACTTCACATCCCGTTACTTATTCAATTATTTTCGTTATTTTGAATAACGAACAGGGAATAAGTAGCTAACTTCACATCCAGTTACTTATTCGATTATTTTCGTTTTTGTGAATAACGAACCGGGAATAAGTAGCTAACTTCACATCCCGTTACTTATTCGATTATTTTCGTTGTTCTGAATGACGAACCGGGAATAAGTAGCTAACTTCACATCCCGTTACTTATTCAATTATTTTCGTTATTTTGAATAACGAACCGGGAATAAGTAGCCAACTTCACGTCCAGTTACTTATTCGATTATTTTCGTTATTCTGAATAACGAACCGGGAATAAGTAGCTAACTTCACATCCCGTTACTTATTCGATTATTTTCGTTTTTGTGAATAACGAACCGGGAATAAGTAGCTAACTTCACATCCCGTTACTTATTCAAATATTGTTCGTTATTTTGAATAAGGAACCGGGAATAAGTAGCTAACTTCACATCCCGTTACTTATTCGATTATTTTCGTTGTTCCGAATAACGAACCGGGAATAAGTAGCTAACTTCACGTCCAGTTACTTATTCGATTATTGTCGTTTTTGTGAATAACGAACCGGGAATAAGTAGCTAACTTCACATCCCGTTGCTTATTCGATTATTTTCGTTATTCTGAATAACGAACCGGGAATAAGTAGCTAACTTCACACCCCGTTACTTATTGGATTATTTTCGTTTTTGTGAATAAGGAACCGGGAATAAGTAGCTAACTTCACATCCCGTTACTTATTCGATAATTTTCGTTGTTCCGAATAACGAACCGGGAATAAGTAGCTAACTTCACATCCCGTTACTTATTCGATTATTTTCGTTATTCTGAATAAGGAACCGGGAATAAGTAGCCAACTTCACATCCCGTTACTTATTCGATTATTTTCGTTATTCTGAATAACGAACCGGGAATAAGTAGCTAACTTCACATCCCGTTACTTATTCGATTATTTTCGTTATTTTGAATAAGGAACCGGGAATAAGTAGCCAACTTCACGTCCAGTTACTTATTCGATTATTGTCGTTTTTGTGAATAACGAACCGGGAATAAGTAGCTAACTTCACATCCTGTTACTTATTCGATTATTTTCGTTATTCTGAATAACGAACCGGGAATAAGTAGCTAACTTCACACCCCGTTACTTATTCGATTATTTTCGTTTTTGTGAATAACGAACCGGGAATAAGTAGCTAACTTCACATCCCGTTACTTATTCGATAATTTTCGTTGTTCCGAATAACGAACCGGGAATAAGTAGCTAACTTCACATCCCGTTACTTATTCGATTATTTTCGTTTTTGTGAATAACGAACCGGGAATAAGTAGCTAACTTCACATCCCGTTACTTATTCAATTATTTTCGTAATTCTGAACAATGAACCGGGAATAAGTAGCTAACTTCACATCCCGTTACTTATTCAATTATGTTCGTTATTTTGAATAAGTAACAGAGAATAAGTAACTAACTTCACATCCAAATACTGATTCAATTATATTAGTCATTTTGAATAAGGAACCGGGAATAAGAAACTATATACATGTATACAATGGACTATCGTTACCACGGCATTCCTTCCAACGTTAATCTTTTGTAGCGATAGTATGCTTTTAAATCGAGTTACTGCATCGTAACTCTGCAACTCCATCGTAGATCTTTATGTGTTTGCTGCGTTAAGTAATTACAGTGGAGAAACTGTTATTCTTTCCAACTTATTGCGTTTCAAACGCGTTTTAAAGCCGTTTAAGCCACTGACTTGGGTCTACAATTATAAAAAAGGATATGCTACATTCTATTATGAATGTGACTTTAGATGTTAGCACTGTAGGTTAATGGGTCTTTTCGTATTGGAAAATGATTCTTTTCAAACTTTTTGTTAACAGCGTAAACCTAAATCACGTAGAAACTGTCTGATCAGGATCTGCTCTGATTGCTTAGTCCGTAGACTTATTTCTTTAGATTCGATCATGGTTGTCTAGCGTCTCTGTAATCCCTGTAAATGAATATGCAAGAGGTCATGAAATCTTTAATAAATATTCTTAAGAGAAAAAAGAATTAATAAACACCAGTTAGCTCTGTTGACAGCAGACACCAACTTTGCTTTAAAATCAATTTCCCGATCCTTCTCGTATTATGTAAACGGCTTCACGCACGTTTGCAAATAGAGTAGATCCAGATCGGACAGTTCCTGTAGGAGCTGTCTGACCAGGTTCTGCTCTGTTGCTTATGAAATTCTGTTGATCTAATCCTATAGTTTCTGTCAGAGCCAAAGATCCCTTTGAAAAATTAGCATTGTGAAAAAAAGACGTGTAAGAAAAAAATGAGTTCATGGAGATCGAGTTTTTGTAATGATACATGAGTACATGAAAGTTTGGCTTTGACAGTAATTGTACAACCAGACCTACCGGTATATTATTTCATAAGCAAACCGATAAGAGTTAGACCCTGATCAGTGATCAAGGAGCTACAGCAGAAGCTGTCTGATCTTGATGTACTCTGTTTGTAAATTTATTTCATTACGTTTGATCTGGGTCTACTGTGTTTGCATTGACATAAACAGGCACGTTGAGTGAAGGGTTTATAGTCGTGAAGAGATTTACTCACACATAATTTTTCATCGATTTCAATACCTAAAGATATTGGCAAAGAACACATCTTGCATTTTTCTTTCGGTGATCGAAATTTTTTTATCAGTGTTTAAAATTTTACTCCTTCTTTTATTTTGATAAGATCTAGATCTTTTACTCCTCCTTTTAATTTGGTAAGATCTAGATAAGATATATTATAACATGTATTTATACAGTCTCATGGCGTTCATTCATGTTGTGTAAAATGTCTTTCCGGCTACTGTACAGTAGGGTCCGTAGCAAATCTGGTAGAATAATTGTTGAATAGATCAAGATCAAATCAAGCTAAACTATCTAGAATTCACTTTATCTAAATTTAAAAGATCTAAATCGTCGGGATTCAATTGTGCTAAGGTATAGATCTAATTAGTCAAAATATAGATTTCTTCTATTTTTTCGTGAACTAGTGATTCAATCCAGATAAGATCCAACTCATATCCAGATCAGATTAGATCATACCATATCAGGTCAGAAGTGATTTAGATCCAGATCCAAATCAGATCAAGATCAGACGAGATCTAGATCCAGATCAGATAAGATCAGATCGGGTTTGTTCATGTAATGAGAGTAGTTGAGTAACTTAGCGTGCGCAATTGACAAATTCATGATTAACAGATGTTCGACTCAACTCTATGTCATGTTATCAAGTCACACATACGTTGTAGCAGGTTGTACACATTGTTAGTAAATAAACATTACCAGCCTAGATTAAACAAGACGTATCTCATCGTCTGATTTGAATCCAAGCTGTTAAAATATGTAACCAGATAAAGATCAACAAAGTCTTGAAATAATGAAAATCTACAAAATAATAAATGTATGCTCTAAAAATGTGATGTCGGAAATCTTACGTAATTAGTGTGATATAAAACAGCATAGATCGAGGTTCTCTATCTATTAAAACTCTATCACCGATTATCCTTTCACTCGTTCTCCTGAATAAAGCTGTTATTTATCTAAGTGTGTTGTGACCTTTATTATGCTAAGCACGATATAACTTGCATTTGTAAACACCTTGGATCCAGATGAGGCACCGAGATGAGGATCCAAGCTGTTTGACACTTGTTCAATAGTTTCTAATACAGTTTCTCAAAGCAGAAGTAAGTAAACAATTTAACAAAGCAAGTAAAAATGAAACACATCAGAATAATTTTCAGCACAAAATGAGTTAATTTAGATGCTGTGCAGTAACTGCAAACTCCGCCAAATTAGCCGGATCAACACATCTATATAGATCTTGACTTAGACTGGATAAACATATGATCTGATCCGATCTGATCTGGATCAAGATCTGGATCTGGATCTCATCTGGTCATATCTAGTCTGACTTTATGTAATCTGGGATGCTACATGTATGATCTAATCGAATCTTAACTGATCTGATCTGGATCTAGATCTAGATCTAATCCGATCTGCTTTGATCAAAACAAGTACACTATTAGATTTAGATCAGAACTAGATCAGATCCAGATCAGATTTTGATCTAATATGATCGTATCTGGATCTGAGCTGATCTTGATTTGAGTTGATCTGATCGGATACAAACCAGATACAGATCAGATTCCGATCAGCTTTATATCTGATCTATTCTTATCTCATTTCATCCCATCAATTCACATGAATCTCATCAATTCACATGAATATGTATCTAGGGATTATAGAAGTCGAATTTGAAGCTGGCTGCCAGTTGCCAGCTGACTAGTCGTGATCAACTCTGTTTTGATATGTTAAGAGCGAATTTGAAGCTGGCTGCCAGTTGCCAGTTGACGGTTCGCTAGTAAACAATTTCTGAAGTTACATTTGATTTGGCAGCTGGCTGCCAATTGCCGGTTGACTATTCAAATGAGTATTTATTACCAGTCAGAGTAAATCCTTGGAATTTGATTGGCAAGTTTGCTAAAAACTGCCGGGGTGTACAGAACCGTATTCGGGGGCTTCCACGGAGAATACAGAATTCAAATTTGACGTCGATTCGAAATTTCATATCGTCCTTAGTCCATTAATTCTTGACGGATTACGACCAAAAATCGAAAATAAACGTAAAAGATTGTTCCTCGTATGTTCCTCAATTTTACACTATCAACTTCTAGGTACAACGTGTAACCGTTTAAACTCAAATGTTTTTATAATGAATATTGAATTCCTCTTTCGAAATTGCTCTGAGGCGACGTCATATTTGCTCTGTGATGACGTCTCATGTCAGCAAAAATAAAAGTTGTTCCTTTCTTAATTAGGTAAGTCGGATCTCTGACTGGTAATAAATTAATAACACGGTAATTTGGCAGGGTGTGAAGTTAACTACTTATTCCTGGTTCCTTATTCAGAATAACGAAAATAATTGAATAAGTAACTGGGTGTGAAGTTAGCTACTTATTCCCGGTTCGTTATTCAAAATAAAGAAACTAATAGAATAAGTAACTGGATGTGAAGTTAGCTACTTATTCCCGGTTCGTTATTCAAACTAACGAAAATAATTGAATAAGTAACGGGATGTGAAGTTAGCTACTTATTCCCGGTTCGTTATTCAAACTAACGAAAATAATTGAATAAATGACTGGATGTTAAGTTAGCTACTTATTCCCGGTTCGTTATTTAAAATAACGAAAATAATTGAATAAGTAACGGGATGTGAAGTTAGTTACTTATTCCCGGTTCGTTATTCCAAATAACGATAATAATCGAATAAGTAACAGGATGTGAAGTTAGTTACTTATTCCCGGTTCCTTATTCAAAATAACGAAAATAATTGAATAAGTAACGGGATGTGAAGTTAGTTACTTATTCCCGGTTCCTTATTCAAAATAACGAAAATAATTGAATAAGTAACGGGATGTGAAGTTAGCTACTTATTCCCGGTTCGTCATTCAGAATAACGAAAATAATCGAATAAGTAACGGGATGTGAAGTTGGCTACTTATTCCCGGTTCGTTATTCACAAAAACGAAAATAATCGAATAAGTAACGGGATGTGAAGTTAGTTACTTATTCCCGGTTCGTTATTCAAAATAACGAAAATAATTGAATAAGTAACGGGATGTGACGTTAGCTACTTATTCCCGGTTCGTCATTCAGAATAACGAAACTAATCGAATAAGTAACGGGATGTGATGGTAGCTACTTATTCCCGGTTCCTTATTCAAAATAACGATAATAATCGAATAAGTAACGGGATGTGAAGTTAGTTACTTATTCCCGGTTCGTTATTCAAAATAACGATAATAATCGAATAAGTAACGGGATGTGAAGTTAGTTACTTATTCCCGGTTCGTTATTCAAAATAACGAAAATAATTGAATAAGTAACGGGATGTGAAGTTAGTTACTTATTCCCGGTTCGTTATTCAAAATAGCGAAAATAATTGAATAAGTAACGGGATGTGAAGTTAGCTACTTATTCCCGGTTCGTCATTCAGAATAACGAAAATAATCGAATAAGTAACGGGATGTGAAGTTAGCTACTTATTCCCGGTTCGTTATTCGGAACAACGAAAATAATCGAATAAGTAACTGGACGTGAAGTTAGCTACTTATTCCCGGTTCGTTATTCAAAATAACGAAATATAATTGAATAAGTAACGGGATGTGAAGTTAGCTACTTATTCCCGGTTCGTTATTCCCAAAAACGAAAATAATCGAATAAGTAACGGGATGTGAAGTTAGATACTTATTCCCGGTTCGTCATTCAGAATAACGAAAATAATCGAATAAGTAACGGGATGTGAAGTTAGCTACTTATTCCCGGTTCGTTATTCACAAAAACGAAAATAATCGAATAAGTAACTGGATGTTAAGTTAGCTACTTATTTCCGGTTCGTTATTCAAAATAACGAAAATAATTGAATAAGTAACGGGATGTGAAGTTAGCTACTTATTCCCGGTTCGTTATTCACAAAAACAAAAATAATCGAATAAGTAACGGGATGTGATGGTAGCTACTTATTCCCGGTTCCTTATTCACAAAAACGAAAATATCGAATAAGTAACGGGATGTGAAGTTAGCTACTTATTCCCGGTTCGTTATTCGGAACAACGAAAATAATCGAATAAGTAACGGGATGTGAAGTTAGCTACTTATTCCCGGTTCCTTATTCGAAATAACTACAAATAATTGAATAAGTAACAGGATGTGAATTTGGCTACTTATTCCCGGTTCGTTATTCACAAAAACGAAAATAATCGAATAAGTAACTGGATGTGAAGTTAGCTACTTATTCCCGGTTCGTTATTCAAATTAACGAAACTAATTGAATAAGTAACGGGATGTGAAGTTAGCTACTTATTCCCGGTTCCTTATTCAGAAAACGAAAATAATCGAATAAGTAACGGGATGAGAAGTTAGCTACTTATTCCCGGTTCGTTATTCACAAAAACGAAAATATCGAATAAGTAACGGGATGTGAAGTTAGCTACTTATTCCCGGTTCCTTATTCAAAATAACGAAAAATAATTGAATAAGTAACGGGATGTGAAGTTAGCTACTTATTCCCGGTTCCTTATTCACAAAAACGAAAATAATCGAATAAGTAACGGGATGTGATGGTAGCTACTTATTCCCGGTTCGTTATTCACAAAAACGAAAATATCGAATAAGTAACGGGATGTGAAGTTAGCTACTTATTCCCGGTTCGTTATTCGGAACAACGAAAATAATCGAATAAGTAACGGGATGTGATGGTGGCTACTTATTCCCGGTTCCTTATTCAAAATAACGAAAAATAATTGAATAAGTAACGGGATGTGAAGTTGGCTACTTATTCCCGGTTCGTTATTCACAAAAACGAAAATAATCGAATAAGTAACTGGATGTGAAGTTAGCTACTTATTCCCGGTTCGTTATTCAAAATAACGAAAATAATTGAATAAGTAACTGGATGTGAAGTTAGCTACTTATTCCCGGTTCGTTATTCAAAATAACGAATATAATTGAATAAGTAACTGGGTGTGAAGTTAGCTACTTATTCCCGGTTCGTTATTCACAAAAACGAAAACAGTCGAATAAGTAACGGGCTGTGAAGTTAGCTACTTATTCCCGGTTCCTTATTCAAAATAACGAAAAATAATTGAATAAGTAACGGGATGTGACGCTAGATACTTATTCCCGGTTCGTCATTCAGAATAACGAAAATAATCGAATAAGTAACGGGATGTGATGGTAGCTACTTATTCCCGGTTCCTTATTCAAAATAACGATAATAATCGAATAAGTAACGGGATGTGAAGTTAGTTACTTATTCCCGGTTCGTTATTCAAAATAACGATAATAATCGAATAAGTAACGGGATGTGAAGTTAGTTACTTATTCCCGGTTCGTTATTCAAAATAACGAAAATAATTGAATAAGTAACGGGATGTGAAGTTAGTTACTTATTCCCGGTTCGTTATTCGGAACAACGAAAATAATCGAATAAGTAACTGGACGTGAGTTAGCTACTTATTCCCGGTTCGTTATTCAAAATAACGAAATATAATTGAATAAGTAACGGGATGTGAAGTTAGCTACTTATTCCCGGTTCGTTATTCCCAAAAACGAAAATAATCGAATAAGTAACGGGATGTGAAGTTAGATACTTATTCCCGGTTCGTCATTCAGAATAACGAAAATAATCGAATAAGTAACGGGATGTGAAGTTAGTTACTTATTCCCGGTTCGTTATTCACAAAAACGAAAATAATCGAATAAGTAACTGGATGTGAAGTTAGCTACTTATTTCCGGTTCGTTATTCAAAATAACGAAAATAATTGAATAAGTAACGGGATGTGAAGTTAGCTACTTATTCCCGGTTCCTTATTCACAAAAACGAAAATAATCGAATAAGTAACTGGATGTGATGGTAGCTACTTATTCCCGGTTCCTTATTCACAAAACGAAAATATCGAATAAGTAACGGGATGTGAAGTTAGCTACTTATTCCCGGTTCGTCATTCAGAATAACGAAAATAATCGAATAAGTAACGGGATGTGAAGTTAGCTACTTATTCCCTGTTCGTTATTCACAAAAACGAAAATAATCGAATAAGTAACTGGATGTGAAGTTAGCTACTTATTTCCGGTTCGTTATTCGGAACAACGAAAATAATCGAATAAATAACGGGATGTGAAGTTAGCTACTTATTCCCGGTTCCTTATTCGAAATAACGAAAAATAATTGAATAAGTAACAGGATGTGAAGTTAGCTACTTATTCCCGGTTCGTTATTCACAAAAACGAAAATAATCGAATAAGTAACTGGATGTGAAGTTAGCTACTTATTCCCGGTTCGTTATTCAAATTAACGAAACTAATTGAATAAGTAACGGGATGTGAAGTTAGCTACTTATTCCCGGTTCCTTATCCAGAAAACGAAAATAATCGAATAAGTAACGGGATGAGAAGTTAGCTACTTATTCCCGGTTCGTTATTCACAAAAACGAAAATAATCGAATAAGTAACGGGATGTGAAGTTAGCTACTTATTCCCGGTTCGTTATTCACAAAAACGAAAATATCGAATAAGTAACGGGATGTGAAGTTAGCTACTTATTCCCGGTTCGTTATTCACAAAAACGAAAATAATCGAATAAGTAACTGGATGTGAAGTTAGCTACTTATTCCCGGTTCGTTATTCAAAATAACGAAAATAATTGAATATGTAACGGGATGTTAAATTAGCTACTTATTCCCGGTTCGTTATTCAGAATAACGAATATAATTGAATAAGTAACTGGATGTGAAGTTAGCTACTTATTCCCGGTTCGTTATTCACAAAAACGAAAACAGTCGAATAAGTAACGGGCTGTGAAGTTAGCTACTTATTCCCGGTTCCTTATTCAAAATAACGAAAAATAATTGAATAAGTAACGGGATGTGAAGTTAGCTACTTATTCCCGGTTCCTTATTCACAAAAACGAAAATAATCGAATAAGTAACGGGATGTGATGGTAGCTACTTATTCCCGGTTCGTTATTCACAAAAACGAAAATATCGAATAAGTAACGGGATGTGAAGTTAGCTACTTATTCCCGGTTCGTTATTCGGAACAACGAAAATAATCGAATAAGTAACGGGATGTGATGGTAGCTACTTATTCCCGGTTCCTTATTCAAAATAACGAAAAATAATTGAATAAGTAACGGGATGTGAAGTTGGCTACTTATTCCCGGTTCGTTATTCACAAAAACGACAATAATCGAATAAGTAACTGGATGTGAAGTTAGCTACTTATTCCCGGTTCGTTATTCACAAAAACGAAAATATCGAATAAGTAACGGGATGTGAAGTTAGCTACTTATTCCCGGTTCGTTATTCACAAAAACGAAAATAATCGAATAAGTAACTGGATGTGAAGTTAGCTACTTATTCCCGGTTCGTTATTCAAAATAACGAAAATAATTGAATAAGTAACTGGATGTGAAGTTAGCTACTTATTCCCGGTTCGTTATTCAAAATAACGAATATAATTGAATAAGTAACTGGGTGTGAAGTTAGCTACTTATTCCCGGTTCGTTATTCACAAAAACGAAAACAGTCGAATACGTAACGGGCTGTGAAGTTAGCTACTTATTCCCGGTTCCTTATTCAAAATAACGAAAAATAATTGAATAAGTAACGGGATGTGAAGTTAGCTACTTATTCCCGGTTCCTTATTCACAAAAACGAAAATAATCGAATAAGTAACGGGATGTGATGGTAGCTACTTATTCCCGGTTCGTTATTCACAAAAACGAAAATATTGAATAAGTAACGGGATGTGAAGTGAGCTACTTATTCCCGGTTCGTTATTCGGAACAACGAAAATAATCGAATAAGTAACGGGATGTGATGGTAGCTACTTATTCCCGGTTCCTTATTCAAAATAACGAAAAATTATTGAATAAGTAACGGGATGTGAAGTTGGCTACTTATTCCCGGTTCGTTATTCACAAAAACGAAAATAATCGAATAAGTAACTGGATGTGAAGTTAGCTACTTATTCCCGGTTCGTTATTCACAAACACGAAAATATCGAATAAGTAACGGGATGTGAAGTTAGCTACTTATTCCCGGTTCGTTATTCACAAAAACGAAAATAATCGAATAAGTAACTGGATGTGAAGTTAGCTACTTATTCCCGGTTCGTTATTCAAAATAACGAATATAATTGAATAAGTAACTGGGTGTGAAGTTAGCTACTTATTCCCGGTTCGTTATTCACAAAAACGAAAACAGTCGAATAAGTAACGGGCTGTGAAGTTAGCTACTTGTTTGCTATTGAACATTCACAATCCATTGAATGTCGAACTGGGAACAAGGAACAAGTAGCCAACTTCACGGACATCTCATTAAAGCCTTATTTTCCAAGTGCTTGGCCAAAATGTATTATTAACCAAATCTGAATGTTATTCTTCAAGATTTCTGTTGACGACCTGACCTTTGGAATATTAGTGATGTAAATGGTTCAGACTCCGGTCAAAGAGCCCCTTAGGGTGACCTCTGTTCTAGACATACACTGGTTATCCATGTCTGCATCTAACCAGGATATAAGATATTTACAATTATGCTAACCAAGTCATGCTCGAAGACTACAGTGAATCCTCTCTATACCGGAGTTCTAGCAGAGAAGAATGTAGATACTTTTAGGTAGATGGCTGCTTGATGCAGGGTGGAAGTCATGCAGAAAGCTCCTAGAGGAGCTTTCTGCATGACTTTCACCATGTATTAAGCTGCCACTTTTCTCCAAGACCGATATTTATACTAAATTTCAAGTCCAGTTTAGAGTTTTTTTTACTGCATTGACTACATTCGTCATGCGATTGAAAATATGGTTTGGAACTCTTTTCCGCTGTACAAACGTATTTACTTTCAATACGTTAATGATGGCTGATTTTCAAGTTCGGGTTGTATCTAATTGAAAAGCTGGGCCACTCGGCATCTCATCTGGATCTAAGATATTTGCAAATGCAAGTCCCGTCGCGCTTTGTTGGATACAGGTTAACCATTTACCTCATAGGCTATTTTTAGATACAACCTCTAATCGATTAATCTACCGAAAAGGAGCATTAATTAGAGAAAAGGAAAATTTCAGAATTTTGTAGTTTGAAACCATTGTGATAAATAGAGCATTAGCTCCTCTAGGAACAAATGCTCTATTTATCACAATGGATTCACGAAGTTACTTTTACAGAGTCATCAAAAGTCGTGAATATGAGGGAATGGGATAACACGAAAATGAATGTATAGTGGAGAAAGGAAGTGATGCAAAGTTTTCTTCATGTTTTGTGTGCTATATTAAGAGACCGTTTGCCTCAACCCCTCACCTGAGTAGACCCAGACTAGATGACTTCTGTCCGTGCTGTCTGATCAGGGCTAGCTCTGTATCTTAAAAAAAAAAATATATATATATATATATATATATATATATAGCATTATCAAAAAACGAACAGGTAGTTGTTTGTTTTATTTAGTGATCACTTTAGATGTGTTTAAATAGTTTCCCTGTTCTATATTTAGTCCAAATTCCAATACCTACTGAATATTCATGGACAAACTAGTTATAATGAAATATGGAAGATGGAACAGTGTATCTTTTGTAGAAACTAAAGCAACATATTTATCAAATTCCATTAGCAAACAGAGCATACCCTGATCAGACGGCTCCTATGGGAACCGTCTGATCTGGGTCTTCTCTTTTTGCGAATGCATGAAAAAAACGTTTATATGAAGGAAAGAGTTAACAGTACACTATTTGTTGCATTATGTAGTATGGCCAGTATAGTCGGGAAGGACAGAAATACTTTTTGGAGCATGTCGCCGACTCTGAACTGCATAGAGTAAGAAGAGACATCACAGAAGGTAAGTCTATGATACATTCATTTTACAGTTCAAGTAATCTACATACATATGTACTACTATATTATTTAACTCTTTACTCCATAAATATTTATGGAAGAAATAATAACAGCATGGATATTAATTGTTGAATTGAATAATGTCTTAAGATCACAGTATTTTTACCATGACAGACACCGTAGTATCAGATCTACAGTCAAACCTCTCTAAACCGGAATTCTAGAAGAGAACAATTTTAGCAACTTTTAGGCAGGTGGCCGCTTAATGCAGGGTAAAAGTTATGCAGAAAGCTCCTAGAGGAGCTTTCTGCATGACTATCACCCTGCATTAAGCTGCCAGCTGTCTCCAAAACCGAAATTTATACCAAAATTAACGTCCGGTTTAGAGGGGTTTCACTGTATATCATATCACAAGCAAACAAAGCAGATCCTGTTCAGGCGACTCCCGTAGCAATTGTCTGATCTAGGTCTACTCTGTTTGTAAAGGCGTAGAAAAGCGTATTTATGGAGTAAAGGGTTAACCCGTACAGTCCAGTACACGAGCCACTGATGCCCATTGCAAATAGTGTAAACCCACGGGGCAGATGAAGAGCCCTCTCATCAGGGTCTGCACTGTTTGTCATGTTATACTTTTCTTTTGAAAATCCCTAAATATTCACCATAAACTTTACTTGTTTGAATTTTGGAATAGTCCATTTGAAAATTCAGCATTGTAAGGGTTAAAGTAATCTCGTCCAAACGTTTGAATTGGCGAGTTTGTACTGAAATTTCAGATCACCTGTTAACACTTTACTCCATGCATATTCATGCAAGAAACAACTATGCAATGGATATCACTTGTACAGTATAACCTCTCTTAACCGGAATTCTACTAGATAAGAATTTCGATACTTTTAGGCAGGTGGCTGCTTAATGCAGGGTGAAAGTCATGCAGAAAGCTCCTCTAGGAGCTTTCTGCATGACTTTCACCCTGCATTAAGCCGCCACCTGTCTCCAAGACCGATATTCATACTAAATTTAACGGCCGGTTAAGAGAGGTTTTACTGTATTCGTTTTTATAATGGCACATGAACACGGGACATTTTAGTCATGGCAGACATTGCAGAACCATATCTACATGTATATCATTTAACAATCAAACAGAGTAGACCCTGATCATACGGTTCCTACAGGAGCCGTCTGATCAGGGTCTGTTCTTTTAGCAAATGGGTAGAAATGCGTATTTATGGAGCGTATGGTCAAACTGTTATTAATCGTTCTTCCATCAGGTACCAGAAGGGAACGCCGCTCGTTGCCAACCCCAGGAGTAACGAGTATTGTCGAGGTTTTTGTGTGGTCCGCACCAGACACCTTCCGCTTGTAAGTCACCTGAATTAACGCTTTCCCTGATGAATATGCATGTAGGAAATAATGATGTCATGAATATTAATAAGATTATTTTTATAATGGCATATGAACACATGACATTTTGGCCCAGACAGAAGCTGTAGAATCAGATCTATATTACACCATAAGCAATCAGAGCAGACCCTGATCAGACGGCTCATATAGGAGCCGTCTGATATGGGTCTACTCTGTTTACAGATGCGTCAAAATGCGCTTACATAATGGAAAGGGTTAAGCAATATTTCTAAACCTTTAAAGTGTAACAGTAATGACGTCTCTCAGCTACAACATAAAAATGAGCATGCAGTAAACCCCCTCCAAACCGACATCTTGCTAAAAACAAATCAAACAGGTGACTGCTTTATGCAGATGAAAGTCGTGCAGAACGTCCCAAGTAGTTTTCTACATGATGTTCACCTTGCATTGCATTGCCGCCTGTCTTAACCCATTCCCTCATATTTACGACTTTTGACGACTCTGTAAAAGTCACTTTGTGAAACCATTGTGATAAATAGAGCATTTGCTCCTATAGGAGCAAATGCTCTATTTATCACAATGGTTTCAAACTACAAAATTCTTAAATTTTCCTTTTCTCTAGTTAATGCTCCTTGTTGGTAGATTTATTCAAAGAAGTTGTATCTAAAACTAGCCTATGAGGTAATGGGTTAAACCCGATATTGTTATTTATTTGAACGTCCAGTTTAGAAGGGTTTTACTGCATTGGGATTTTGAAAAATTGTAATTATCATCATGATTATAAATTTGATTTTGATTGGATTTGTGGATGCTAGTGATTAAGTTTTTATAGTGAATCTATGAATGCATGTATGTCAGCCTTTAAGGATTAGTTTTGAAACATTATAAATACTATATTCTATGCGACTAATCAGGATCTAGGCTGTTTGACAATTTCATAAAAGCTTGAATGAATCAGATGTAAGAACACTTGCCATAGATCAGAGTTTTATAGCATGAAAAGCTTTAACAATTTGCTTCATCAATATTCCTTTCTACGTCTTTGCAAACAAAGTAGATTCAGATCAGACGGTTCCTGCATGAGCCGTCTGATCAGGGCATTCTCTGTTTGCTATTTATAAGCCGTTATAAAATGAATCTAATTAATATTCATAACGTCGTTATTTCTTGCATGAATATTCATTGCGTAACGGGTTAAGTAATTAACTACTAAGGATATACATGTGTAAGATTCTACTCCGTGAATGTTATGTAAGAAATAATGAAAGTACGCATATGAATTAGCTGATATTCTTATAATGGCAAATTAAAACAAGAATGTTTGTTCATGTAAAAAACTGGATAATCAGATCTAGATGATATTATAATTCCATAAGCAAATAAAGCTGACTCTGATCAGACGGCTTCTTCAGGAGTCTTCTGATCTGGGTCTACTCTGTTTTAAAGCATTGAAAGGTGTACATATATTTAGGAAGTAAAGAGATAAAGTCAAATGAACTGATATTTTTCAGTCACAAACAGCGCTTAGGTTTCACAAAAGAAGATACTGATTCATTCCTTCGAACCTGGGAAAAGGCTTTGATTAGAGATGTAAGTATATTACTGTTGCCATTTATTATTATTAATACTAATAATAATAATAATAATTACTTAAATAATGATTAAGATGATAAGGAAATTTATAATAATAATAATAATAATAATAATAATAATAATAATAATAATAAAACAGGATCATGTTTTATAGCGTATCTACTATACATGTATACACATATAATATATTATAATAATGAATGCTTTTATGTTCATTTTGTAGGCTGATCTGATATTCAGAACCATCACTGCTGTTGATATCCGCCTGTACTACGTTGGAGGAGGTGGAGAAAGTGTAAGATAACACGTCTGTCTGCTATCAGCTTTGACAAAACTCTACTCTCATAATGTACAGTATCATCGTTTCTCCTCTATACGAAACCCGTCATTTAACCATTGCTATATATATGGACCCAGATATGCCGCCGCGTTTAAGTCACGAGGCTTATGAGTTGAATAGCCCATCGTTAAATGTAGAGTCCATCCAGTATAAAAGTTTTAAATGTGTTAGTGGAGTCTGCATGGCAACCAGTGCATATCCTGATAAGAGGGCTCCTCCTCCAGGGTCCCTCTAAGCTGGGTCTACATTGTTCAAAGTACTTTCGTTTCATGCATTTACATGTAAATGGTTAATATGTGTAAATTTTGAAAAATTACATGTTTATTATCGGTTTCATTCAAAACTTCAAAAAGGACTTCCACAATATGACATTTTATCTCTGTTCCTGAATAAGAGAATTGCTTTACTTATCCATGGTACTATGAGCGGAGTTTCCTTCATTTTCTTTTCTTTAACATAAGTGGTGTGTGAAACAACTTGTATCACGGTTAGACGCAAAGTAACTCGACTTCTGATCTGAATCCAAACTATTTGCAAAAAACCCACATCTTCAAACATTGCAAAGTGCACATTGGGTCGCTTTCCGGCGACTTTGGCGATGAAAGATAAAAACTACCTTACGAAGATTAACTCTTCGATTGCTATTCACGTCAATATACCTACCTGTAAATAGTGACGACCCAGATGAGACAGCTCCTGCAGGAGCTGTCTCATCAGGGTCTGCACTATTTACAAGTTGATTGTGCAACCAGTGCACTCCACAGCAGTGATTGTACAGCGAACTACGTGTACTCAGTGAAGATATATGTAATTATACAACAGGGCATGGGTAAAGAAGGAGAAATGTATTTTAAAATTCAGCAAGAGAAGAGTTAAATACCCGTCTTGGCCATACATTTGACGAGGCATTTACTAAACCGGTCTTCAATACATAAACATACGTAAAATGGCCGTTGACAGAATGTGCATGGTGCATGTCCTTATAAATACTGTACAATCTCTCTCATGCGACCAACAAAATACATGTATGTCTAATTCTTGGTATGTGGTTGCTTATTGTAGGAGCTTTCTGTATTACATTCTTCCTGAATTTTAAACCAACACGTGGTTTTGACCACAGGGGTAAGACCCGTTTGAGTCAGTATATATATATAGAAAGAAGGGATCAAAAGGTCCAAATTACCCACTCCTCTACTTTAAACCCTTCGTTCTGCAATAAATGCACCGATTTCGATCAGATAAATAAACTTTAGGAATTTATAGGGATAATAGGAATAAACTTTACACGCATCAGAAACATGAGCGAAATGTCCAAAATAAGTTAGTCGGACACGACCGCGTCCCCGAGTGCGAACCGCTGACAGCCTTGAAACGATTACTTATACGTCAAACACAATAAAATTTGGCGTTCATATCAGCATTATATACAGTAAAAAGATCTGCGATCTTACACGAAATCGGGGTTTTACTGTCCTTTCTGTTTGTTTACACGTTCCTCACATGTCAGCAACTTTTACTTTCATTTTCAATTCGACGAAGTCATGCCACGTGACTTCTTGTTATCCACGTTTTGATATCCACGTTTTGTTATCCACGTCTCTCTCTCTCATGCCTCACATCACTCAAATGTTCTTTCATTCTCTCCCGAATTTCTCTCTCAGTGTATGTCGGGGAAACTGAGAGAGAAATTCGGGAGAGTATGAAAGAACATCTGTGTGATGTGAGGCACGAGAGAGAGAGAGAGAGAGAAGCCAATAAACAGACATTTTGGAATCGGTGGTCATAGCAGTGATGATGTGAGATTTGTAGTTTTGAAACGGATGTTCCATGCATGTAGAATTGAAAGTCAGATCCATGAAACTGATTGGATATGGAGGCTGAGAACGTACAGACCATTTGGCTGTAACATCAAAGAGGATTATTTATGCGCTAATGCATGCATGACGTCGTTGCACCATGACGTCATTTGATGACGTCATGACATTTTAAATAACAACCCAATGTCACCATGACGCTGGATCAACATTGTTCTCTTTGGTTTTATGGCTGAATGCATGTAACAAAAATGTGACGTGTATTTTGACATGATAATCTTTGAAAAAGGCCCTTAGTGGTCGAAATATTAGATCCTTCAAGCAGTTCAAGTATTTATGTAAACGTAATAGTTTCAAGGCTGTCCACGGTTCGCACTCAGGGACGAAGTCGTGTCCGACTAACGAATTTTGGCCATTTTTCTCATGCTTCTGGTGCCGTGTTAAGTTTATCCCTTATTTGACCTGGAAAATCTTTGCATATTCGAATAAAACAATGTCTTTGCTTACGGAATAGCTTTTTATCTGGTCGAAATCATCGCATTTCTTGCATTTCGAAGGGTTAAAGTAGAGGAGTGGGTAATTTGGATCTATCGAAGTCGGATCCCTTCTTTCTATATATACATATACTGACTCAAACGGGTCTTACCCCTGCGGTTTTGACGACACTCGTGTTTATTGATAAAGTGGTCGTTCTAGAGTTGTTTGACTGTAGAAGTTTCATGAAACTATTCGTAGTTCAAAACTCACGGTAACAAATATTTTAATGTGTTAACGCTTTGTATCAACCAGGGTCCATGCTTATAAAGCTTTTAGTTGAGTCTGAGATCGTTCTCAAGCTTTTGATTGGTCAGATTTGAGCCTTTGGCTCAAATCTGACCAATCAAAAGCTTGAGAACTCAAATCTGACCAATCAAAAGCCTGAGAATGAAACTCAGACTCAACTAAAAGCTTTATAAGCATGGACCCAGTATATCGCTATCCGCGACACTACCCGCGTTTTGCAAACTGCTTGGATCCACATGATACGTACCTCATCAGGATCAAAGCTATTTGACTCTCGGTCTATAATTTCTCAAACGCTTGTGTTATGGCATTAACTTAATTGTATTCTCAAAAGCTTGATCGAATTGGAAATAGTCCAAATTGCAGCAGATCTAAATATGAGCAGTTCAGTAAAATCTCGATTTATACGAACACTAAAATACGTATCATTATCGATCTTAAAGACAGGTGACAGCTTAATGCAGGGTGATCGTCATACAGAAAGCTCCTCTAGGAGCTTTCTGTATGACTTTCACTCTGCCTTAAGCAGTCACCTGCCTACAAAGACATTTATTAATTCTTCATTACTAAAATTTCGTAGTAGCGAAAATTCGTAGTATCGAGTTTTTACTGTATTTGTTTTCACAGCGGAATAATGGTTTAAAGTCAATCAGATTCCATTCAGTTTGAAATACTTATATTTTATAGAGGATTTTGAATAACAAATATACCCTGGTTAGAGGACTCATCCAGCCGATTCTACATTATTAGCACGTTTTCACATTGAAACTGTTACATGAAACTCGAGCTCTTAAGCCGCTGTGAAGATATAATTCGGATCTGTTTAATATTGACTAATTTCGATTCCATTACGTTTTAGAAAATATTGACCAAATGTCACGAAACTTGAATTTGGATGAGACCATCTGTACCGCTTCATGGGAGTTTGCATATACTATATGATAAACACTTGTTACTATATAATATACAGTAAAACTCTCCAAACCGGAATTCTTGTAGAGAAGAAATTTGATATTTCTAGGCAGATGGCTGCTTAATGCAGGGTGAAAGTCATACAGAAAGCTCCTGGAGGAGCTTTCTGCATGACTTTCACCCTGCATTAAGCTGCCGCCTGTCTCGATGACTGATAATTATACTTAATTCAATGTCCGGTTGAGAGGGGTTTTACTGTATATAAACTCCCATGAAGCGGTACAGACCCCTATGGATGAGACGCCGAATTACTTGGTGTGTCATTTTGATCCAAGTTCTTTGCACAGTGAAACTCCTTTAACCCGAAATTCTATTAGAGAAGAATTTAGATAATTTTGGGCACGTTGCTGCTTAATGCTGCGTGAAAGACGTTCATCCTACATTAGGCTGCCACGTGTCTCCAATACCGATATTTACACCAAATTTACCATCCGGTTTAGAGAGGTTTTACTGTACTTTCCTATATTACAGAATCTGACGGTTGCCTGGTATGCAGACAATACCAATGACATTTACATGCGTCAGGCTGCCCTAGGCGATGTCGGTGCGTACCTCGCTGGTCTCCAGGCTAACAATCTAATACCTGATTACGACCATGCTGTCGTCCTTACAAGGTACGACTAATGGTGTTTTATAACCTGTCTTAAGGGACCATCTATTGATTGGACACATGTACCATAGAAAGCTTCGTTTGCTTAATGCATGGTAAAAGTAATGCCAAAAACAACCATAAAGTATCAGATTTATTAGATACAAGCAAACAGCCTTATTCTTTGCAAGTTCTTCCTAATGAACAGCAGAGTGTCGCTAAAACTTCCACGTGATTTATTAACACAGAAGACCACTTAAAACAACAGGCGGTTGTTTAATGTATAGCAAATATGATACAGAAAGCTCGTTTAAGAAGTATCTGTATCATTTTTGTCTTGCATTCAGCTACCACCTGTTTCAAATGTCCAGATATCGTAAAATCCCACTAATACAACCACATAATTCAATATCATAGGAGTCTATAAAATAGGCGGTTGCTTAATGCGTAACAAACTTCATACAGAAAGCCCCTTAACCCTTTCCCTCATATAAACGTGTTTTCACGCATTTGCAAACAGAGTAGACCCAGATCAGACGGCTCCTATATGAACCATCTGATCTCGATCTGCTCTGTTTGCTAATGGAATTGATAGATATGTTTCTATACTTTGTAAAATGGCTACAATGTTCCACCTTCCATATTTCATTATAACCATTGTGTCCATTAGGTACTGAACTTTGTAATAAACATACAACAGGGAAAGGGTTAAGGAGTCTTTAGGTACGAATGCTAAAAAAGTACGAATGGTTCGTCCCCAGATCACTTTTGTGCTAGGATAATTTTATGTAGTCTATACATTGAAACATTGGTGATCATTCATCATGCTTTAAGTCTATACATTGAACATTGGTGATCATTCATCATGCTTTAAGTCTATACATTGAAACATTGGTGATCATTCATCATGCTTTAAGTCTATACATTGAAACATTGGTGATCATTCATCATGCTTTAAGTCTATACATTGAAACATTGGTGATCATTCATCATGCTTTAAGTCTATACATTGAAACATTGGTGATCATTCACCATGCTTTAAGTCTATACATTGAAACATTGGTGATCATTCATCATGCTTTAAGTCTATACATTGAAACATTGGTGATCATTCACCATGCTTTAAGTCTATACACTGAAACATTGGTGATCATTCACCATGCTTTAAGTCTATACACTGAAACATTGGTGATCATTCATCATGCTTTAAGTCTATACATTGAAACATTGGTGATCATTCATCATGCTTTAAGTCTATACATTGAAACATTGGTGATCATTCACCATGTTTTAAGTCTATACATTGAAACATTGGTGATCATTCATCATGCTTTAAGTCTATACATTGAAACATTGGTGATCATTCACCATGCTTTAAGTCTATACACTGAAACATTGGTGATCATTCACCATGCTTTAAGACTATACACTGAAACATTGGTGATCATTCATCATGCTTTAAGTCTATACATTGAAACATTGGTGATCATTCATCATGCTTTAAGTCTATACACTGAAACCCAGTTGTAAAAGGAGCCGATTTCCTATATTAGAACATAAAATTATAGCTTGATAGAGTGATTCAGATAGCAGGAAATTGCACCATTCAATGCGGCATACCAAACGTTTTTCGGCTACCGGGAGGGGACACCCCTCCTGTGCCCTCCCCAACTCGCCCCCTTCCCCAGCCAGAATTTTCTGGGTACGGCCCTGCGAGTTGTTTGTACAGTAAAACCTCTCTAAACCGGAATACTAGTAGAAAATAATTCAGTTTCTTTTGGGCATGTGGCTGCTTAATGCAGGGTGAAAGTCGTGCAGAAAATTCCTACAGGAGATTTCTGCATGACTATCAACCTGCATTAAGCTGCCACCTGTCTCCAAGACCGATATTTATACTAAATTGAACGTCCGGTTAAGAGAGGGTTTTCTGTATCACTTTTATCTGGCATTATGATGCAACGTGTTTAATAATCCAGAATCAGACTACAGTAAAACATCTCTATAACGACCACTAGATTACATCATTTAGTTTGTGTTAAAGACAGGTGGTTGCTTAAAGCAAGGTGAAAGTAAAACAGAACGCTTCTATAGGAGCGTTCTGTTTTACTTTCACCTTGCTTTAAGCAGCCACCTGCTCTAAATACCAACTAATTAACTTAATTTAGTGGCCGTTATAGAGAGGTTTTACTGTAATTTAGAATGGTCGTATAAGAGAGACTTTACTTTGTTACAATCTGAATCAATTGTAGTTTGCATTTTGATTAGTGTTCCTGAAAGAAGTCATTTTTGACTTGACTGTTCGGAAATGATTTGTGAAGCAAACAAAAAAGGGTGTACGCCTTGATTAGAGTGTTCCTGTGGTTTGCTGTGACTGTTTGTTTATGCCCCTTTAGCATGAATTGAATAAATCTAAATCTTAAATATGTATAATAGACAGTTAGACACACTACGGTGATATATCTTTTTCAAAATAAGGGAAAGAATTACGTAGTAGAACTGGCAGATTTATTTTTCAGTTTTAAAACAGTTTTAATATGGAGTAACTACAAATTAAGCCACTTCATAATCCATCATCTGTTTTATTATTTAATCAACTATTTTCACAGGAAAGATCTTGCTGACGATCTATCTGGAACTAACTCCGACATCATTGGTAAGTTTAAATTAGATATGTTTATGGCGCTAAAGTATTATAGTTAACACATGTCATTCAGTGCACGTAATCCTGAAATCATGGTCATCACTGTTATCATGTTTTCCCTATTCTATGTTTATTTCAATTTTCAATACATGTACCTACGAAAATATTCATGGAGAAAATAGATATAATGAAGTATCGAAGGTTGTACATACATGTAGGAGCCATTTCTCCGTTTTTTAATCTGAAGCTGTCGATCTACGCGAATCATACCAGGTGGGCGGCGAAAAGCCCACCGCACCAAAGTACTTTGATTACATGTTCACTCATGCGTGACGATTTTTGCGTAATAAAATGTCTTCTATGACGTCATTTTCGCGAAAACTAGTGACAAAAAGATAAAATGGTTAAGACCTTCTTTAAATGGAATTAGCGTATTTCAGTTATAGAGAGAGAGTAGATCCATCAAAATTACCTTAAGATTTTTCCATAACCTAGTTTTACATAAAATCCATTCTGCTGATAATCCATAAGAATGCTGTCACTGATTCACACGCGATTCGCGGATACTGGCATAATGTCAAGTTTCACTGTTTTGCACATTGAAACAATCCGCTTGTCTATTTCTGACAAAGAACGCGCGAAATGAACTTTATCTTTCCACTTGTCCTAAAAAGGATCCTCCCTAGAAGGTTTACTAGTTTTGATCGTCCGGTTTTTAAAATCGTAACACTAAGTAAGGGAGGCAACTCAATGATGATGTCATTAAAAGCTCAGCAGATCATAGTTTGGGCAAACAGTGTATGTAGTAAAACCTCTCTATAACGACCACTAACTTACATCAAGTATTTTGTGTTAAAGGCAGGTGGATACTTAAAGCAACCACTTGCCCAAAAGACCAACTAATTAACACAATTTAGTGATCGTTATAGAGAGGTTTTACTGTATTTTCAGCCTAAATAAGGATGAAGTCTTGTTGAACTTGGTTATATATATAAACTAGTTCCCTGCCAGAATTACCCTCAGACGACAATTAAAGTCAAATATATACATATATTATATGTAAATATATATGTCACAGTAGAAATTGCGATTCAGGACAATCGTCGATGCTCCTAGGAGAGATTGCGATCGCAATCTCTCCTAGGACAGACTCTGATCCTCATACATCGTAAGGACAATCAATGATTCTACTTGTAATGTTACCATTCACAGTCTGTCCAAGACAAACTGTAAACATACCATGAAAATTTACAATTCTAGTGGAAGAATTTAAATTATTAGTTTTAGATATGACACTTTAATACTTCTAGGAAATGTACAATTTTACTAGAAGAATTTGTTATTAGTGTTATATATGGCACTTTAACTCTACAAAGAAAATCTACAATTCTACTGGAAGAATGTGTTGTTTTCAGATCACAAGTCTATATTCAAAACATGACAAACAACACATAATTATGAATGATTTAAAAAGATGATCGGAGTTTGTTCTAGGAGAGATTGCGATCGCAATCTGTCCTAGGAGAATCAACGATTGTCCTGAATCGCAATTTCTACTGTAACAAATATATATAGGAAACCCCATCTGAAGCGGAATTTTTACAAACAACAATTAAGGCCATTTAGGCATGTGACTGCCTCATACAGGTCAAAAGTCACAATGAAGCTTCTTTTGGTAGCTTTCTGTATGCCTTTTGCCGGCATTAACCTATTTTCTCATATTGACGACTTTTGACGACTCCGTAAAATTCACTTTGTGAAACCATTGTGATAAATAGAGCATTTGCACCTATAGGAGCAAATACGCTATTTATCACAATGGTTTCAAACTACAAATTCTAAAATTTCCATTTTCTCTAGTTAATGCTCCTTCGGTAGATTTATTCACATCACAGGTTGTATCTGTAACGTTCGTAGAACGTTGGTAATTATGCAATAGAAGCTGACCAGATCATTGTATCTTGGGAAGTGGAGGTATATAGCGCAACAAACATCTCTTGATGTGAGCTTGAGCTTTGCACGGACAGGGTTTGTTGTCGCTGGGTCTCTCGGTTTGCACGTTACAAATGGTGGCAGCGGTGGGATGAAGACAACTGCCAGACCGGAGTTGCCTTACCACGGGTCTCCCAGGGTTCAAGTCTCGGGACGAGACTTCTGGGAGGGGAGAGTAATGTAACGTTCGTAGAACGTTGGTAATTATGCAAATGAAGCTGACCAGATCATTGTATCTTGGGAAGTGGAGGTATATATATAGCGCAACAAACATCTCTTTATGTGAGCTTAAGTTTTGCACCGACAGAGTTTGCGCGTTGTTGCTGGGTCTCTCGGTTTGCACGTTACATATCTAAAATAGCCTGTGTATAGGGTTTTACTGTACACTAAGCGACACTTATAAGTGTACCGGTATTCGTTTCTTAATATCTTGATAACGTATTAACCGAATTAAGTCAAAACTTTTAGGAGTTGTACTCAGGAAACAAACATTAGGGTGAAACAATTTTTATTGAATAACAAGTGGGTGTCTTGCACGCAATGTTCACAGAGATTTCAGTCGTCTGCGGACAGTGAATGCATGTTTCACGCAGTGTTGGCTGCGGTTAGATTTCGTTGCCGTAGATGAAATGGTCTTGGGCCAAAGTGGTTACTTTTCCTCGCGGTCTTCTACGTAGATTCTCAACCCTTCCTGTTGCCATGCACTTCCTTATTGATTTGGTAATGGTGTTTTTGTGAACGGCCATTCTTCTAGATCAAATATCGAGTTTTCTGCTCGATTAAACTTTATAGTGAATTCAACGTTAATGTGACTTTACAGTAAACCGGCATTTAAATGAAAAAAAATAAATCAACTATAGATGTCAATATATTTTTTCCTACGCGCTCTATTGAAGCAGTACTTTTTGCATAAATTCATTAATGTTTTAAGATTGTTTTAACGAAATTATAACTCTCTATGTAATCCTTGTATTGTGTAAAATATTAAGCCGTATGGACGGTCAAAAGTACGTTTTTAAGAAATATGGGATATCTATTTTCGAAACCAATCAGACCATTCTGTAAAGCAATAACATGCAATTAATTACTGTTGAAATTTGCATTTTAAATCAAATGATTGGTTTCTTAATGTTACAAACAAAACACGTACCTCGCGATAAGAAACACCGGTTTGAATTACGTCAGCATTTATAGCACTGTCTTAAAGCGATAATCGCGGCATCTTCTGTTTTTCATATAGCAGTGTGAATTTCTCGTACTGTCGGCCATGAGCGATTTCGTTTCCGGTCACAGCTCGATTTGCAGTGCAATTTTAGGTTTTTATTGATCCATGGCTCATCTATTATAAATTAAATAGTTTGTTAGATCGACAAAGCAGTATGTAACGCGTGTGCAAAATTTATTTGAAAAAAATATTAAGGAATAAATAGATAAATGGTATTTTTATACTGGTACACTTACAAGTGTCGCTGAGTGTATATAGTAGAACCTGTCTTAAGCGACTTTAATTGAATGATGTCAGAATTCTTTTAAGCAGGTGGCTGCTTAATGCAAGGCAAAAGAAATACAGAAAGCTCCTACTGGAGCTTTTTGACATTACTTTTTACCTGCATTAAGCTACCGCCTGACCTACAGTCCCATATTTAGACCTCTTTAGACGGTCGCTTAAGACATGTTATACTGTATATTTATAAAGTCTTATATTCTATATTCAGATTTTGTCACACTAAATGCTTTAGCATGCTTATAAATGCGATTTGAGAAGAATCTCCAGCGACTGCCGGTAACCCTTTCCTCCATGAATACTTTGTAAGAAATAATGACATATGGAAACAGGAATATTTGGTCATGGCAGAAACTAAATCTATATAATCAGCACTATATTATATCATAAGCAAACAGAGCAAACCCTGGTCAGACTGCTGCTACAGGGGCTGTCTGATCTGGGTCTACTTCGTTTGTAAAGGTGTATCTATGGAGTAAATGGTTAACATGATGGCGAAAGTGTATTTAAATGGTAACATTTCCCCTCACTTCACAGGTTATAATGTTTGCTGTTGATTTCCTCATTGTAACCTTTATTTACTTTAAGTGTTTTTATTTCAGCCTATTCTGCCGATACAATCTGTTTGAACACTGACGGCTCCTCGGTTGGTTTAGCTGAAGTCAGCTCTCCTCTCTTTCTGAAAGCCATAGCACAGTCTATATTTTTCGGGTAAGGAACATCTGTACTGCTTATCTATAAACAAATATATACATCCTTATACTGTTTGGATCCAGATCATGGACGGGAAACTCGACGTCAGATCTGATCAACATCGAAAGTGTTTGAGACTAGTTTGTTTTTCAAGTAACTGACCTATCAAATTTACAGTAACTCGATACTACGAACTCTTAGCCATGGAGAATTTATGTCCGTGAAGGCAGGTGGCTGCTTAATGCAAGATGTAAGTCATGCAGAAAGCTCATAGAATAATTTTCTGCATGATTTTCACCCTGCATTAACCCTTCCCTTGCTGAATTTTAAAATACATTTCTCCTTCTTTACCCATGCCCTGTTGTATAATTACATATATCTTCACTGTGTACAAGTATTTCACTGTGCAATCACTGCTGTGGTGTGCATTGGTTGCACAATCAACTTGTAAATAGTGCAGACCCTGATGAGCTGTCTCATCTGGGTTTTCACTATTTACAGGTAGGTATATTGACGTGAATAGCAAGCGAAGGGTTAAGCTGCCACCTGCGTTAATGATCAATAATAGTACGTATTTGAGTGTTCGTAGTATCGAGTTTTTAATTACTTTGGTATAACCCCACTCAAGTTTTACCAGTGTTTTATTTCTGTGGGAGCTTTCAACATTACTTTATCTTGCATTAAGCAGCCGCGTGCCTTTACAAACACTTGTGTTTGTCCATCGAATGATTGCTTAAGACGGGATCTGCAGTACGTTGACTAGCACTGTCCATTTCGATGCATGCAATGCATTGTATAGTAAAAACCCTCTACAGTTGAATTCTTGTAGAGGTGAATTTAAATACTTTTAGGCAGGTGGTTGCAGGGCTCCTTAAGGAGCTTTCTGCAGTGACTTTCACCCTGCACTAAGCTGCCACCTATCTCAAAGACAGATATTTATACTAAATTGAACGTCCAGTTTAGAGGAGTTTTACTGTATCAAGATATTCTGTAGTAAAGTACCTTTACAAGGGTCAATAAGAATATGCGTAACTCTTTGGAGGTCCGGCATGTGGTAGCTTAATGCAGGACACACTTTATTAAAAAAAAGTTACCCAAAGGAGCAGCTCCCGTAGAAGTATATTCTGTGTATTTTTTGGTCTGCATTAAGCAACCATCTGCCATGGTAGAACCAATCTTTAATGTGATTGTTATAGGGAAGACTTACTGTACATGATTAAATATCGCACGTAGCATGCTGAAGTTTAAAGATAAAAAGGTGTAGCAACGCTAAATGTCGCACCGAAGCTAAATGGTGCACTTGGCGTTATATGTCGCAAAGCCGACACTAAATATCGGAACCAACGCTAAATGTCGCACCGAAGCTAAATGGTGCACTTGGCGTTATATGTCGCAAAGCCGACACTAAATATCGGAACCAACGCTAAATGTCGCACCGAAGCTAAATGGTGCACTTGGCGTTATATGTCGCAAAGCCGACACTAAATATCGGAACCAACGCTAAATGTCGCACCGAAGCTAAATGGTGCACTTGGCGTTATATGTCGCAAAGCCGACACTAAATATCGGAACCAACGCTAAATGTCGCACCGAAGCTAAATGGTGTACTTGGCGTTATATGTCGCAAAGCCGACACTAAATATCGGACCCAACGCTAAATGTCGCAACTCCTCCATGGTGCACTTGGCGTTATATGTCGCAAAGTCGACACTAAATATCGGAACCAACGCTAAATGTCGCAACACCTCCTGACGCAATATGTCGCGGTATCAACCGCAACATTATCGTCATTTCCGGGACTCTGATAGCCTAGAACTGGGATACACCGTTGCTCTAACGTGATATTGCGTACTAATACCGAATACTACATCACGGTATCTAGAGCTACGATGTAGCCCCGGTAGTATCCCGGTATTGCCGCGGTACTCTACGGTTCTGTTAAAATATTGACAGTTCTTGCCCGTAGCTCCCAGTGACTCCAGGTTTAGAACATTTTGAAACAAACGGGACACATTTGCCAGTTTCATCATGGTTCACCACTGTTGGTCTTGGTGGTCCACGGTTCTTTTGCGGTTGTTCGTCGCTTTCTACCCGGTTCATTCCGGATCACTGAACTGGGGTACATCGGCATCTCAAACCATCAGAGTAAATCCTGGGTCACTGTTCCAGGATACATGGAGAGCTTAAACTAGGACAGTAATACTACAAAAGAGTGCTTATAAAGGAGTGCTACATTTAGCCTTGATGTTGCGACATATAACGGCAGTATAATTTGTTGCGACATTTGTAGTTAAAGAAAACATATCTTATTCGGGACCTTCCATATGGCACAGAATACCAAACTCCTCGTTAAATAAAGTCTTTCATTCATTCATTCATTCACAGATTCGACATTTAGCGTTGGTTCCGACATTTAGCGTCGGCCTTGCTACATATACCGCTACAATTCATTTAGTGTCGGTGCGACGTTTTATGTTGCTACAAACGGCATCAATTATTATCCATTGTGGTGCCAAAGTTTATCGTCTGCAAAATTTGACGTCTGTTCAGTAGTTTCTTTCTTTTTTAAAAAAACCCAACAAACTTAACCCATTTGCTCCCACGATCCCGTATATGGGACGTAGGCAAACAGCGTAGACTCTGACCAGACGCCGCATTATGCGGCGTCTGATCGGAGTCTACACTGTTTGTTGATAGGAATTTCATTATAAAACAAAATGAAAATGAAAATTTAGGCCAGGCACCCCTTAGATAAAAAATGGACTAATCCAATATATAAGCATGGAAGAATCCACTGGGAGCAAATGGGTTAATCATAGCACCAAACAGTTTGAATCCTTATGAAGCGCCGAGTTATTTGGCGTCACACCTGAATCTAAACTGTTTACATATAGCCATTGGCAGAATTAAATGACCTGGTGTGCGTGTGTGTGTGTGTGTATGTATGTGTGTTTGTGAGGGTGGGTGGGTAGGGGGGGGGGGTGTTCACGTGTACCGGGACACGTGCTGATGCATTCTTTTGAATGTACTACTGAAGTGAATCCGCTTAATCATTTTCCGCATTATGTTGAGATTTCACTTATTTGTATATATCAAGAGTTATCGCTATTTTACTTGCAGCACTCTCTTGGCGATTGCAAACAGTTCCGATCAAGATAAGTCGCCAAGTAACCCGGCGTCTCTTCATGATCCAAACTGATGTGCTGGTTATGTTTTTAAATTAAAAATTAGAAGAACTTTCAAAATATCGTGATCTCACCCGTATCCAAACTGTGCCGACAATTACAACTAATATCTTTCAATATTTGTTTTTAAAGATTTGGCCTCGGTTATGAAAACACGGACATTTACAAGGTATTGAGTGACAATGTGGATACAGCTATTCCAAAGGCTAATAGAGAAGACAAATGGCAGTTGGACTCAACCAGCGCAAGTGCTCTGCAAAGCCGCACGACGGCAAGGTTTGTTACTTTTGCTTTGGGAATCAGATGGAATGATAACTTTTAACTCATTCCCTCCTAGACTACATTTGTATTTAACTAGTTAGAGTAAACCTGTGAGCGAATTTCTAAAATATCTATAGGATCCTATCATAATAAAAAACATATACAGTAAAACCTCTCTATAATGGCCACTAAATTACATCAGGTATTTTGTATTTAAGGCAGATGACTGCTTAAAGCAAGGTGAAGTAAAACAGAACGCTCCTGCTTAAAGTAAGGTGAAAGTAAAAAGAACGCTCCTATAGGAGCGTTCTGTTTTACTTTCACCCTGCTTTAAGCAGCCAACTGTCCTAAATAACAACTAATTAACACAAGTTTGTGGCCGTTATAGAGAGGTGTCACTGTACAGGGCTCATTAAAAACACTGACACGGGTTTATTTCTTGATCTATTTCAGTGTGTTTGAGCCATGTTTGCTATGGAACAAATGACTCGTTTAGTTGTGAACATGAATGAATTAAATTATTGTATTTTAAAGGAGTAGTGTATTGTGGCTGGATTCTGTTGTTCATTGTAAATATGTTTTGAGGGCCTCGTGGCAGATTGGTTATTACCAAATGTGTTCCCTCATTATACCCCCCCCCCCACAACGAAGTTTGGGGGGTACACTGGAATCAGGTTGTCCGTCTGTCTGTCTGTCTCTCCGTCCGTCCGTCTGTCTGTCCGTCCGTGGACACACGGCCTTCTTCTTCTACAGTTTTGCTTCAATTTTGTTGAAAGTTCATGTATAGCCATATGACCATATAAACTTGTGCGCCGCATATTTCCATTATGTTCGGACCACTAGTTCAGGAGTTATCTCCCCCTTTTAGTCCCCTACCAATGTTTCCAGAGTTATTGCCCTTGAACTTTATTTTTTTCTTCAAATTTTGAATTTTTCAGACTTTTTTTGGAAGTGGTTGGAGATATTAACTGTATTTTTAGCATAAAGCTAAATCTAGATGATTTACAGCTTCATTCCCAATCTCAGTCTGGTTGAATAATTTTTGCCAGAGTTATGGCCCTTGAACTTAATGTTTTTCTGAAAAGGTACCTTGGTTTAGAACTCTGGAGTTGACACTTCACAAAATAAACAAAGCTGCTTAAACTTATTGGATGACATTGTCTGGCAGCAGCCATAACACTTCTATGAATTTTAACAGACTTATCTCCCTTTTTGGACTTGACAATATTTGGTAAAAGTTGCTTTATTTATGTTTGTGATTGATCTTGGATTTAATATTACATGTTAGAAGTGATATATTTGAATCAATAAGTATGATATACAGGTTCTTGTATGAATGTGCAGCACATAAGTGCTTTTCGTTAAATTGTGACAGAGTTCAACCGGTTAGGGACCATGGCAATGCTTTCAATCCTCCGTTAAATTATTACACATGTACTTAGAATATAAGGAAAATATGTTCTGTGGATAAAACCTCATGAAAGGGTCTTAGTTCTCTGAATTCTGAATTATTCTTCATTTTTCTTTATTGCTGAACATCTTGTCATTTTTATTACATAAATTGGGTTGGGGCATGTATTGTTTTTAAATCTCTTCATGTTTGTTCAGATTGATGATAGGTGTGCTGACAAGCAGCCAGGTGGGGGTACTCGTTAGCCTTTGGCTTACCGTTCTAGTTAAATAAAGTCTTCATTATTGCTAATATTGAAATTTTAAAGTAAGGAAATGCATTGCCATAACATGCAGTAGAGACACATATCTGTAACCTAGGAAACGGAGCTAAAATAATCATATCTGATCCAACTTACTAACTTGGCCTACAGTATTTGTTATGTTGTAAAAAGGACTGTAAAGTAAACAATAACGTATATTATTTATTCCATCGATAGTGGTGCGTGTCTGTTGACTGAGGGTGCCGGGTTCGACTACATCAATTTCACCTCTACACCAACCTACGGCGGAACCTACACCTTGACGCAACAGTGCGAAAATCTGATCGGCGCAAACTCTACCGAGTGTGATGTAGGTGTACCGGAATTCTAGTAGTGAAGAATTTGATACTCTTAAGTGTGTGGCCGCTTTCTGCATGGCGAAAGAGGATCTTTCTGCACGACTTTCACCCTGCATTAAGATGCCACCTGTCTCCAAGACTGATATTTGCACTAAATTAAACGTCTTGTTTAGAAGGGTTGCACTGTACTTGTAAAATCCCGCTAACCTCTCTATAACGGCTACTAAATTGTGTTAATTAGTTGGTATTTAGGGCAGGTGGCTGCTTAAAGCAAGGTGAACGTAAAATAGAACGCTCCTATAGGAGCGTTCTGTTTTTACTTTCACCTTGCTTTAAGCAGCCACATGCCTTTAACACAAAATACTTGATGTAATTGAGTGGCCGTTATAGAGAGGTTTTACTGTATTATGCTGATTGGCCAAATGGTGATAATATTTTCAAACAAATTCCATTCAGATGAGACACCTGGTAATTTGACGTCACACCAGGATGCAGTTTGTTTTGACATACTCATTACAGCATTGTATAGATATCGGGCAGTATGACCCCTCCACAGTAACCACTTGATAAATTGAAAGTGTTGTCTTTAAAACCAAGTGGTTGCTCAGTGCAGGACGAAAGTAGTGCAGAAAGCTTTAGGAGCTTTCTGCACAACTTCCTCATTGTATTAAGCTTCCACCTGGTTTAATACTTTCCTGCATATAAGCATAAACAAACCAAGAAATCTTTGAAAAAAAAGCTTACAGGACGGATGTACGGACGGACGTACATACGGACAAGGGTAAAAGTTAATGTCCCATCGCCTAAAGGCGGAGGCATAAAAACGGTGCCTTTTCAAAACATCGTAACCGTAGAGAAGCGCTACTGTTTTATATGATTAGTACTGTGTCACCTGCTTTAGCAGGTTGACATTAAGGGATCAGTTTTACGTTGTCCGTCTGTCTGTCCATCAGTCTATCTCTCCGTCCGTCTGTATATCCGTCTGACTGGCTAGCTGTCTGTCTGTCTGTCTGTCTGTCTGTCTGTCTGTCTGTCTGTCTGTCTGTCTGTCTGTCTGTCTGTCTGTCTGTCTGTCTGTCTGTCTGTATGTATGTCTGTCTGTCTGGTTGGTTGGCTGGTTGGCTGACTGGCTATCCGACCAGTTGGCTGTCTGTCTGTCTGTCATCTGTCTGTCTATCTATCAGTCTGTCAGTCTGTCTGTCTGTGTGTTTGTCTGTCATATTTCTTTCGCTATGCCTGTCTGTTACAGTTTCCTATGTGTTCCTATGAAAATTCTTGTATGTATAAATGATCTAGAATTTTGTGCCCTTCGAAAACATTACACAGAACAAAAATATGAAATGATTAAACAGTACAATACAGCAGAACCACATTTAACTTGAATTTTAGTACAGACGAATTTATATCTTTTTAAGCAGGTAGCTGATTAATGCGGAGTGAGGTCATGCAGAACCATCCTTTCGGAACTGTGCGGCCTTTATACTGCATTAAGCTCCCATCTTTCTTACATACCGGCATTGCTTCCCACTGGAACGCCCGCATTAGATTTTACTGCACACACGCAACGCAATATAAATATACATTAAAGCCTCTCTGAACCGGATTTCTAGTTTGAGAAGAGTTTAGATAATTTTATGCAGGTGGCTGCTTAATGCAAGGTGAAGGTCATGGAGAAAGCTACTAGAGGAGCTGTCATCTGTCTCCAAGGCCAATATTTATACTGTATTGAATAAGGCTTTATAAACAGAATATTAACCCATTTCTCCCACGATCCCATACGAGCGTATATAGGAAATTAAATATAAAACAAAACAAAAATGAAAATTTAGACCAGACATCCCTAGATAAAAGATAGATTAATCCAATATATAGGCATGGAAGAATCCACTGTGAGCAAATGGATTAACCTGACTTGAACATTAATTAGACTTGTAATTAGGTGCATTTTCATAATAGAATTATGAACAAGAGAATATTTACCTTTGTAGTAGCTGCATAATCAGATCTATATTGTTTCATAATCAAGCAGAGCATACTGTGATCAGACTGTTTCTTAACCTATTACATCATAGGCTATTTTTAGGTCCAACAACTTTGAATAAATCTGCCGAAAAGGAACCTTAACCAGAGAAAAGGAAAATTTTAGAATTTTGTAGTTTGAAATCATTGTAATAAATAGAGCATTTGCTCCTGTAGGAGCAAATGCTCTATTATCACAATGGTTTCAATAGGTGCTTTTTACACAGGCATAGAAAGGCGTATTTATGGAGAAAGGGTTAAAGACAACAGGGCAAGCTTAAATATGAAACAAACGTGCTGCAAAGCCATATTTTTCAGCACGAAAATGCAATGGCAGTTAATATGTCTCTTTCAGACAAGGCCGAAGAGACTGTGTTTCGACGTTGAAACCTGCACGGACCCGGCGTCAGGGGTGTGCAACCAGACAATATTTTATGGTGACAGATCTCCGTGTGAAACCAATCTGGTATGTTAACAAACGATTTTGCTTGTTCAAGGCTAAATGCAGGTCTAAAGTAATGCTGAAAGCTTCTGTAGGAGCTTTCAGTATTACCTTTTACCTGCATTTAACTATCAAATGTATTTCTTTGTATATGTAGCGATACATTTCACAACAATTATGTAAAAGGACCGAACTTTTATTTCCTGTTATTACGAAGATCAAGTTATCCGAGTTCGAGATATGGAAGTTCCACTGTAGATCAAAGGGCAATGGGAACTTTCTGCATTTCTTTTGTCCTGAATGATCATACTGCAAAAGGTTCAAGGCAATGTTATGCTTTCAGTAAACATGTAGAAACAGATGTTTATCATGTGATAAGCAAATAGAATCGACCCTGATCAGATGGCTACTACAGGTCCCATCTGATTTGGGTCTTTTCTGTTTAAAATGCACAAAAAAGAGAGTTTATATTAGTGAACTGGTTAAAGGAGAATAACTATCATCTAATGGGTGGTTACATCAGACCTTAACGCATTCCCTCCTAGACTATTTTTGGACACAACATCTTTGAATTAATCTACCGAAAAGGAGCATTAACTAATGAAACGGCAAAATAGAATTGTGTAGTTTTGAAACAATTGTGATAAATAAAGCATTTGCTCCTATGGAGCAAATGCTCTATTGATCACAATGGTTTCTAAGTGTGACTTTTATGGAAGGGTCAAAATGAGTTAGGAGGAGGGAATGGGCTAATGTATTGTGATTTTAACAGGATTTGATTTTTGACAAAAAAAGGTTTTAGACTTGAGACTAAATAATATTCTCTCATGTTTGATTCGTTCAAAGCGTCTTCCACATAACCCTTTCTATAATAATACAAACTGAATATTCATGGACAAAATAATTATAATGATGGTTAGAGGAACTTTCAGCATTGGTTAACCTGGCTTAACCCTTTCGTCGCCAAATTTCTAATTGTCGTCTGCAAACCAATTTTGTTAAATCATGAATTCGGTAAAATAAGGAAATGAGATAAATAAATGCAAAATTCAAAGGAATAAAGCAACGCTACAGAAATAGAGTTTTAGACAAAAAGTAAAGTCCCTGATCAGACGCCGCCTTAAAAAGGCGGCGTCTGATCTGGGACTGCACTATTTGTCGTGGTGCATTATTGCGACATTGGCGTTAGAGGGTTAAAGACCGAAACTGATACATATCAGAGTGCTTAGATTAGCGGATATCTAGTGTATCTGTTTCCTTTTCTTAAATCATAACAATAAAACAGTCTTGGTCTTGATGAGATGCTTGGTCACTAAGCATGCCATCTAGATCCAAATGCTTTTACAAAGGTAATCACGGGCTAACCATTCATCTCCCCCGCCCCCAGTCCCACCCCCTCTATCCGCGACAGAGTCGCATTTGAAATCAGTTCAGATCCAGATAAATCGTTTAAAACATCCGGCGTCTCATCAGGATTGAAGCTGTCTAGCTTCTGTGTAATACAGTAAAACCCCGCCTATGCGACCACCTAAAAGAGGTATAATTCTTGGTGATAGATGCAGGTGGTTGCTTAATACAGGACAAAAGTAATGCAGAAAGCTCCTAGAGGAGGAGCTTTCTACATTACTTCTGTCCTGCATTAAGCAACCATCTGTTTATAGGACATCCATGTTTATTCATTAAGTGGTCGCATTAGAGGGGTTCTACTGTAGTTTGACATGACACTTGGTCGATTGTTTTTCAAATGCTTAATCGATTAAAATTGCATCAGATCCAAAGTTCAGCGGCTTCAATTGTAAATTTTCAACGAGGTAATGGCCAACCCATTCCCTCATATTGACGCCTCTGTAAAAAGTCACTTTTCGAAACCATTGTGATAAATAGAGTATTTGCTCCAAAAGGAGCATATACTTTATTTATCACAATGATTTAAAAACTACACAATTCTAAAATTTTTCTTTTCGCTAGTAAATGCTCCTTTTTGGTAGAGTTATTCAATGAGGGTGGATCTAAATATAGACTATGAAGGAATACATCAAAAGCATAAGTTGTACCAACAGCTACTTAAAGGGTAAAACGTTTTCTTTCCAGGGATGTCGTTATGGTTCCTGTGTCTTCGAAGAAGTAACAACGTAAGTTTATCTTATTGTGTGTAGCATAGCAGTCTGAACCTGTTTAACTTTTAGCCTGCTGAGCAAATTATTTTTACAGAATTTTTCACCTACTATATTTTCAAAATGCAAGCTATAATTAATTTGTTTACCAAAATGCAATCAGGGTGTCAGACAGTTTAGATCCTGATGAGACGCCGAGTCACTCGGCGTCTCATCTGGATCCAAACTGTTAGCATAGTTATTCGCTCATCCGCCCATAGCAGGCTAAAGGTTTACCCTTACAGCGCTGAATTTACACCTGGAATGTTCTAAAGTTCAAACAGGTCAAGATGATCGTGAATATTTAGGGATATTTCTATAGAAAGTTGTATTATGACAAACAGTGCCCTCTCATCTGGATCTACACTATTTACAAAGAACATAAATGACTCTTGTCCCGCACTATAAGGGTTAATCCTTTATCTGATGGATATTAATATTAAGTATGAGGACTGAATGTATATCAGTCATTTGATTAAATATGAGGACTGTATGTATATCAGTTATCTGATTAAATATGAGGACTGTATGTATATCAGTTTTATCTAATTAAATATGAGTACTGTATGTATATCAGTTATCTGATTAAATATGAGGACTATGTATATCGGTTATCTAATTAAGTATGAGGACTGTATGTATATCAGTTATCTGATTAAATATGAGGACTGTATGTACATGTATATCAGTTATCTGATTTTTTATAGTGGCATTATGAACAAGGACATTATTTTACCACAACAGAAACTGTAGTGTCGGATCTATATATTATTTCATAAGCAAACAGAGTAGACCCTAATTAGGAAGTTCATACATAGTAATACATGATAAAGACTTAAGAAAGGGGCACTTATCTCATTATTTATACTACATGAGGACGCTAAGGACTACGAAACTGAGGCAGATAGTGTAGAGCCAGATCGAAATGCTCTTGAAGGAGCAGTTTGATCAGTGTTCGTGTGTTTTGCTATTTGTCTAATTGTGCCTCCTCTGTTAACCCATTTCCTCATAGGCTATTTTTAGATCCAACCACTTTAGGAACAAATGCTCTATTTATCTCAATGGTTTCAATAGGTTATTTTTACAGAGGCGTAGAAAGGCGTATTTATGGAGGAAAGGGTTAAAGTCACTTTTTGAAATCACTGTGGTAAATAGAGAATTTGCTAAATATGAGCAAATGCTTGGATTATTGCATTGGTTTCAAGACTACACAATTCTGAACGTTTTTTTTAAGTACAAGCTCCTTTTCGGTATACTTTTTCAAAGTGGTTGGTTCTAAAATTGGGATATGACATATATCCAACTTAATTAATACTCTTAATTGGATAAACAATCCTACTATTTTACTTCGATTACTTCTCTTTCAGATCATCTTCCACTTCATCCTCAACATCTACGTAAGTATAATGATTTTGAAGCTAATTTGGAGATTCTGCATAAAATTGCAAATATTGTAGAGACAGATGGTCCAGCACGTGATGGACATGTGTGATCAGGGTTTACACCGTGTGCTATTCATTATCATGGGTAGTTCTAAATATCAAAAACTGAAGAAAAACAGTGTAGATCCTGATTAGACACCAATACTGTTACGTAATAACTGGTCTGCATCTGCACTGTTGCAAACTATTGTGAACTCATACGGTACATTGTAATGTAACTGACAGTACAGTAGAACCTGTCATAAGTGGTCATTCATTTATTTAACATATGAGTCTTAGAAGCAGGTGGTTGCTTAATGCAGGGCAAAAGTAATACCGAAAACTCATATAGGAGGAGCCTTCTGTATTACGTTCGATCTGCATTAAGCTACCACCTGTCTCATAGACAAATAGTTAAACCTATTTTTGATGGCCGCTTAAGACAGGTTCTATCCTATTAATGCTGCATGTATATACATGTACATATTGAGTAACGATTCATTATATCTATCATCAACATGAATCAGAAATACACATTGTTACTCATGTATTCAGTAATATGGTGTTCTGTTAATTTAAAATGGAATAGCCCATCATTGTTTCACGATAGATTCTATTCAGTATGAACGGGAATAATTTGCAAGAGAGTACTGAATGGCAAACAATGCAGACCCTGGTCAGAGGGATTCTCTAGGAACTAGGGTCAGCACCTCTATGCAAATGCAAGCTCACGCGTTCTTCGCATTGATAGGGTTAAAACATAGAACGTGCCAATAAAATTTTATATATTGCATCCGATACCCACAAAATTACCAGCTGTTTGCAGCATGTCTGAGCTCTATAAATGTGTTCCAACGAAGAAAATGAAAATTGCAAAATGTAACCTGAAAACGGTGCAAACCATTTGAGTCTAGGTCCCATTGTAATATATATTGGTCCCATTTTACAAAAGATCGTACGACCAAACTTGTCGTAAGTCCTTATTTACGACTGCCATTACTATTTACATATTCAAATATACAGTAAAACCACGCTAATGCGACCACCTAAAGAGGTATAATTATGGGTGCTAGATGCAGGTGGTAGCTTAATGCAGGTCAAAAGTAATACAGAAAGCTCCTAGACGAGCTTTCTGCATTACTTTTGACCTGCATTAAGCAACCACCTGCTTGTAAAGACAGGTATGTTTATTCATTAAGTGGTCGCATTAGAGGGGGTTTACTGTATGTTACTATTCATACACACGATGGTCGTAACTTCCAGTTGTACGAGTTTTAGTAAAACGGACACCAGGAGAGATGTCAAGCAATTCGACAACTAACTCAACAGGATCTAAATCGATTGGTGCCTTTGACTGTATTATTGAAGATACATGGCTGAAGTGCCAACTTCCGAGTCCGCCATAAATGCGAATTACCTTTTGAATTGTATGACAATGTGTCATTTATACTTGAAAGCGTTAACACTTTTCCTCATATAAACGTGTTTTCATGCATTTGCAAACAGAGTAGACCCAGATCTGACGGTTCCTGTAGGAACCGTCTGATCAGGGTCCGCTCTGTTTGCTAGTGGAATTTGAAAGATATGTTTCTTTACTTTCTAAAATAGCTACAATAACCCACCTTCCAAATTTCATTATAACTGTTCTGTCCATGAGTCCATGTTCAGTAGGTATAGAAATTTAGAATAAACGTAGAACAAGGAACGTGTTATACAATGTCATGTTATACGGTTTTTACTAGCATCTCATTGTGTATAATTCAAACTTGCAGTTCAACTTCGACTTCTACATCGTCGTCGACATCTACATCTACATCTACCTCTTCATCAACGTCTTCATCAACATCTTCGTCAACGTCTTCATCAACATCTTCATCAACGTCTTCATCAACGTCTACTACGTAAGTAGCCCGGATCTCTTCCAGTTCTATACAATTTATAAATAAACCTATTAATACTTTAAATGCGGGACCAGCATGCAGTCATTTGCAAAGAGTGATGACTCAGATCAGACTACTCATAGAAAAGCCTTCTGATAAGGGTCTGCACTGCTGTCATTCATAATCGTCTGACAAGTTTTAGCCATTTATTCTGTATATAGTTAACTCTTTCCTCCATAAGTACGCCTTTCTACGCCTCTGTAAAAATCATCTGTTGAAACCATTGTGATAAATAGATCATTTGCTCCTATAGGAGCAACTGCTTTAGTTATCACAATGGTTTCAATCTACAAAATTCTAAACATTTCCTTTTCTCTAGTTAATTCTCCTTTTCGGTAGATTTATTCAAAGTGGTTGGATATAAAAATAGCCTATGAGCGAATAGGTTAAATCATTTATATTGTATTTGGTTAAACGCTGATGGGCTATTCCTGTCTATAAATTCAAAGCTGAAAGGATTATAACTTTTATCGCCATGGGCAAATCCATAATAACCTTTCGGATCCAGTGGAGACGCTGGATGCCATAAGGTTCAAAACGTTTTGATACTTTTGAAACAAAAATAAAACAAAGAAGAAAATTCACATTGAAACCTGAAGCAGGACGTTATTTTAGCAGACGGAATTATTTGGTGAAAAACAAACTCTCAGTAATGTTTACTGCAAATTGAGAGTCAGATCATTACATGTTTCTTCAATCGTATCATTATAATGATAATAATTACTACTACTACTACTACTACTACTACTACTACTACTACTACTACTACTACTACTACTACTACTACTACTACTACTACTACTACTACTACTACTATTACTACTACTACTACTATACTACTACTACTACTATTTACTACTACTACTGCTGCTATTACTATCACTTTTCCAACTACTACTACTACTTACTACTACTACTAAAACTTACTTCTACTACTACTACTACTACTACTACTACTACTATTACTACTACAACTACTACTACTACTTACTACAACTACTAACACTTACTACTACTGCTACTACTACTACTACTACTGCTACTACTACTACTACTACTACTACTACTACAACTACTACTACTACTACTACTACTACTACTACTACTACTACTACTACTACTACTACTACTACTACTACTACTACAATACTACCACTACTACTTACTAATACTACTAAAACTTACTACTACTACTACTACTACTACTACTACTACTACTACTACTACTACTACATGTGCTACTTACTACTACCACTACTACTGCTGCTATTACTATTACTTTTGCAAATAGTTGTACTTTAGCTGTGTAATGAAAATGAAATTATGATACTGCTACTACTACTACTACTACTACCATTATCATTATTATTACAACTACAACTATTACTACTACTACTTCTGCTGCTGCTGCTACCGTATTACCATTACTTTTACAAGTAGTTGTACTTTTTATCAACCTCATCGTTAATCTTTACAGACCATCTACTACAACAGCTGATCCAACTGACTGCTGCTGCGAACGACGGCCATTAGGAAAAGTTGTCATAGATATGGAGTAAGTAGAAATCTAGTAAACCCTCTCAACAACGACCATGCAGAATATGTCCAATACTGTGCCTTTAAGGCATGATATCTTACGACAGGACGAACATGTTGTACAATATTCCTATAGGGACTATTTTTACATTCATTCACGGGGGTTTAGCACTAATGTTGTTAAATATTGTGTCTATAATTCTATAGACTTTAAACGTATACACTTTTTATTTTGACCAAAAGTTGTGGTGTAACTTGCTTTTGCCTGACCTCATTACACTCGTAGTATTATACGCCCATTTGTTTTATGAAACTATCCAAAGCTCATTAACCAATTACGTCAGAGATACGCATTTTATATGTACTACATGTCAATAACATATACATTTTATATACATTTTGTAAATCATTTTTCATCTAGGAAGTAAACTTCTTGTTTTTCTCACCCTAAATATAAGCTTAGCCTTTACATAACGTATACTTTAAAAATAGCATCTTAATAACACGTTAATATTGACTATGTATGAATAGAACTGAATATGTATGAATAGAACTGAAACAACTTCGATATCTAACTTCCCATAGGAGATTTTTGCATTACGTTTGATCTGCATTAAGCTATTACCTGCCTTACTGTTCCATACTTAGATCTCTATTTCATGGCCGTTTCAGGCAGGTTTTACTGTAGTATACATGGCGAAGACACAAATATTTCACAATATGTGCTTGTATGGATTAATGCAAACGGTTTAGTATTAAAACTCTTTGAATGTTATTTTTCAAAATTTGGTATAGTCCATTATTATTTATCAGTAGAGTTCATTCAGTATGAAAGCATTCAATAAGCACGAAAATTTCGAATGTGAAACAATGCAGCCCCTGATCAGAGGGCTCCTCTAGAACACCATTGCAATGCACTATGGTATGTACAGTATGTACAAACGATGACAGTAATTTTGTGTTTGTGAAATGTATTTAACCCATTTGCTCCCACGATACCATATAAGGGACATAGGCAAACAGTGTGTACTCTGATCAGACGCCGCATAATGCGGCGTCTGATCAGAGTCTACACTGTTTGCTGATAGGACTTTCAATATAAAACAAAACGAAATTGAAAAATTAGGCCAGGCATCCCTAACTTTCATTTGTAAACAGCTTCGATCAAGATGAGAATCTATGTAACTCGGCGTCTCAGCATAGTCCATGTGGTTTCAATCTCGGGCAATAGTTTTACAAAAGTTGTAGCGAGTTGAATGTAAGTAAGCAGGTCCGAGATTAACTCTTTGTAGGCTAAGTAATTTTTCCTCTGCAACAAGTGTCGTCTGCTTCAATTACTAAAATAACTTTTCTCTAATTTCATTGCAAAAATATGATCAAGATGACAAACACTTTGGATCCTGATGAGACGCCGTATTATGCGCCGTCTCATCTGGATCCAAACTGTTTGCATATGTAATCACAGTTTCGCCGCTAGCGTGCAAAGAGTTAAGCAGACATCATTTATTCGGCTTGCTATGTGCTAATTAGTCCATGGTCTGTTTTAATATAGTAAATGTATTTGTTTCATATCATGTATATACGTTGTATAGTTATGATGACTTATCATTTTCAGGTATGTTCCTTGCGACAGCAGCTCCAACCGTTACAGATATCCCGGTCTCTAAGACATGCGCACTGAGAACATTCATTGCTGTTTTCGTTATGGCAATATCATTTCTATATCCCCGCATTTGTTTTGTTTCTGCTCATTATATGCAGAAGGCAATGCTTGCGTTCATTGTTTGATTCGAAGAAAATGTAAATAATGGAAGGTGTTTTTTATTAGGGTCTGTTAAAAGCACAAGTTTCGGTTTCAAAATAATAAGTTTGATTTGCTTTTTGTTATTATTGTTATTATTATACTATTATTAACTGTAGTATTGTTCAGGTAGTTATTTATGTAAGAACTTTATGCAAGCAGCAACATGGCACTGTTAATTTATTCAGTGAAATAGTATGCATGTATGTGTAAGAAAACACCTGGCTTAGCAAGTACCGTGAATTAGATAGGTCTGCACATGCACTGGTCTGATACAGACGGACAAATAGGATGTCTTTTAGGTTTAATATAGAGGACAATCAACATCTTTTTCATTGATATTAAAGACATTAATTTTTCTGTTTGTTATATACATATTGATGAATTCTAAGTGATAATGGCAAATCAATGATAGTATCACCGGGGTTGATATCACCACTGGTGACATTATCAAATACATGTAGTGACATTTATCTAACTGAAAAATCTCTGCAAACTGTAAAAAAGGCATGGGATAAAATGAAATAATTTTCTAAAGCATTTGCTCATAGAGATTTAATCAAGTTCTTGTTACCAAGCAATCGACCATGACGGACGATCAACTGAAGCTGCACTTCAACGGTTTATATAATCCATACATGTAACTAGAATATGGAAGTTGTAAGGTATTTACCCTTTAAGCATTTTGGTAACATTTGTCTGTAACAACTGTGTCCGACACAATTTTGAAACTATATTGTCTGTCATTTATTTCCATTAAAAAGTGTGTGAGTGTCACAGTTTGGATTTTAATTTGATTCAGCGTCTCATCTCAGTCCAGACTGCGTGCAAAGCTTGAAACAAATAGATTCATTGTGTTGAAAATGATAAATGTAGTTCGATGGAATTACAGACTGTAGTGCAATATGACGCTGGTCTCCACTGATCGAAGCGTTACATCACGTGACATGAGGTAGCAAAGAATTGATTGAGTAGTCGGATTTGTTTAGTCATTCCAGTTAGACGTTACATATACGTTTACCTCAAAATACAGTAAAACCCCTCTAAACCGGACATTAAATTTAGTATCCATGTCGGTCTGCGAAGCAGGTGGCAGCTTAATGCATGGAGAACATCATGTAGAAAGCTCCTCTCCAGGAGCTTTCTGTATTACTTTCACCCTGCATTAAGCAGCCACCTGCCTAAAGTAACTTGAATCTTCTCTACTACAACTCCAGTTGGTGTTTTACTGTATAATGATTGCGTAGACAATGTAACATGATCCCATAGTTAATTAGTTGAGGTAAAGTGTAGATGCTATATACATAAGAATAAACTTACAAAACAAAATAGTGTTTGTCTTTTTGTTTTATTTAGCTCATTTTCCACTCTATTACACTTTTGCAATTCAACAATTGATAAGGATGATGAAATTATAGAAACAGGAAATCTGAGAAGCAAAGTCTTCATTAACAAAACCTAAATCTAAATCATTTACTCAAAAGGTCCTGAACCACTCAAATCATTTCTAAAATGGGTATATGTTGATGTCCTCGTTTTATTCGTCTTCTATATCCGGTTGTGGGCGCGTGCACGGTCAAACGAGTAAAAGGTGCAAAGCCTTATGCTAGACTATGCAATGTATGGAATGAAACATTGGTTTCGCCCCCTTTATTGCACTGCGACTTTATACGTTTCACCACCGCTTCTCTAAAACAGGTAAAGCGTAAATCCGTATTTGAGACGATGCAGGTTATCAAACACGGAATTCGATTACTATATCCCAATGCAGCCTAATACACGTGGAGGCCACATCAACACAGGTAAAGGACCAGCATCCGTTTAAGATTATGTAAGGTATAGACCATAGAGTCTGTCCTCTATATCCATATTTCTAACACCAGTTAAGGGCTATAAGACTCCGTTTTAGATATACGGTGTAAAACACAGAATTCGTATTCTATGTCTAGAGATGGTCTTATACAATAGCAGGCTTTAGCAGCTGCGTTTTTAAAACGGGTTAAGAGGTTGAAATATTAACTTAGACTATTTACTGCAATGCATAGCCGATGTCGGCTAATATACGGGGTCGACAGATTTCTAAAATAGACATACAGTAACAGCTTCTATAACGGCCACTAAGTTACATCAATTATTTTGTGTTAAAGGCAGGTGGCCGCTTGAAGCAAAGTGAAAGTACATGTAAAACAGAACGCTCTTTAAGCTTTAAGCAGCCACCTGCCCTAAATACCAACTAATTAACACAATTCAGTGGCCGTTATGGAGAGGTTTTACTATAGGACCGAACGGTGTTTACTACTTTTTAGCTCGCCTATTCGAAGAATAGGGGGGAGGGGGCTTATGGAACCACCCCGGCGTCGGCCTCGGCGTCGGCGTTGGCTTTTGGTTAAAGTTTTGGGTTAAGTGTTGAAATGCACTAATAGTCAAAATTTCACATGTTTTGGACTTAGCTTTTTGGGCTGAAATAGGAATATTAAAGTTTTGGGGTGAGTGTTGAAATGCAATAATACTACGTGAACTATTTACCCTAGGTAGCTGATACTTGAAATGGAGGTTCCCGATGTGTTGAACATTGATGTAGTGTAGTTAAAATTTACAATAAAACTGAATTTTAGTCAAATTTCACCTGTTTTGGACTTAGCTTTTTGGGCTGGAATAGGAAGGTTAAAGTTTTGGGGTAAGTGTTGAAATGCACTAATACTACATGAAATGTTTGCCCTAGGAAGCTAATACTTGAAATGGAGGTTCCCTGTGTGTTGAACATTGATGTAGTGTAGTTAAAATTTAAACTAAAATTGAATTTTAGTCCAAATTTCACCTGTTTTGGACTTAGCTTTTTGGGCTGAAATTGGGGTTTTGGGGTAAGTGTTTATGTGAGATATTAATAGAAAGCATTCATGATGATTAAGTGGTTTCAGAATACCATACTCACTATACCCGGCTGCAACATTTTAAATGACATTTCTAAAACGGGTAAATAGTTGACACTCGGGGTTAAGACTACGCTGTGCACTGTCTAAAACACATGCTTCGACCACTTTATCCGACTGCATGGATATATTCCATTTCTAGTGATGTACACAATGCACAGGGTTACATTTGTGTCTATTAAGAATTCGAATGGAAACTTAAATTATGACATCCATAACAGTTACTTCAAAGAGGCAGTTGTTAATAATGTATTCATCCCATTAACTTTGAAATTAAATACACAAAGAAGTAAATATTGTGAGAATACACTTTATTACAATACAACCATCATTTATGACTACAATATATAAATACAATATGACAATATTAAATTAGTCTCCAGTCCACCCATCCTTTAATAAGAACGTAAGCAATCCCTGTAAAATATAATCAGATAGTCTCTAATTGCATTATAAACATTGTCTTCAATAGGGTAAATATCCTGAATAGTTAATCAGCCATTGTATTATCTATGTATTCCAATCTGGTTTTCACAGACTATGAATCATAGATCTGTACTTGGAAAAGTTCATGACTGAACTGATAGACACTTGTTTACGCCCTTTAAAGGTGGGGCCCATCAGCACCTACGTCTGTCCGTACCTCCGGCAAATCTTATGTGTCGTTTCAAACTCCTCATTCACCAATGGAAGTGACTTCAAACTTTCACAGATGAAAACCATTGATATGGAAATGTATATAAAGACTGATCCAACATTTGTGTTCTAGAGTTATAGGACTTTTACATTTTCTTTTCTATACAGTAAAACCCCTCTAATGCGACCACTTAATGAACAAACATGACTGTCTTCATTAGCGGGTGGTTGCTTAATGCAGGACGAAAGTTATGTAGAAAGCTCCTATAGGAGCTTTCTGCATAAATTTCGTCCTGCATTAAGCTACCACCTGCATTTGCCTCTGTGAAGTATGCCCCTTTTTTGGTGGTCGCATTACAGGGGTTTTACTGTATAATATACATGTATAATGAAAATCTATTGTGTGTCTAACTCATTATACAACAATTACAGGACTTACTACACATATTCACCTATAGAAAACGTTGATGTGACGATGTACGTAAAGAAGGGAAGTTTTGGTCTCATGATTTTTACCACAGTTATGGGGCATTTAAATTTTCTTCATTATATAACATATGGTGGAAACATCTTGTATGTCCATTTCTTCATATACCAATGGGAGAATTTACTTCACATTTTCACAGATGAATAAAAATAATATGAAGATGTACCTCAAGAAAGGAGTTTTTGCGCCGACTTTTATTACCTGAGTTATGGGTGTAACAGTTTTTTAACTATACATTTTTTAACATAAAGTGAAATGTGCTTGATTTATATAGCGCTAGAGTTCATCCATGGACACAATTGTCTAGTTAAACTATGTAATGACCGGCCTGGTTAGGTCAGCATGTATAAGGTAGACTTCAGAATCGTGGACTCGCGGGTTCGATTGCGGCCTAAACTGCGACATGACAAGTTATGAAAGTAGGAGATCCTTCGAAAGCCAAAGCAGCAATACAAAAAAATGCAGACTCCTTTTTTGAGTATGTTCATGCGCAGTTATTAAAAGTTCAACACTACTCCCGCACCTAGCACCGGCATAAGTGGTATTCAGTTTCATAACGTTTAACATTGAAACTATTGATTTTGAAGGACCAGAAATTTTAACAACACTGAGAATGAAATTCGTTGAAATGGAAGTAACACTTTCCATTCAGAACTACAGATAGACGTGCGTATCCAAATATTACAATCGTCATTTCCCCACCAAACCCTATACTGTGACCACTCTTTAGAATTGCCTCTTCGAGACGATTCTAAAGAGAGGTCACACTATAGGGTTTGGTGGGGAATTAAAGGAGTTATTCTTGAAAATATTTAAATTGCGCATCTTATCTGAAGCTCTACCGTCCTTGCTTACACTTGACATTATAAGGTTATTGGTTGGATCGGTGTTGGTTTATAACGTGACAGTGAATGGTATAATGACATGATTGTGGTGGCTATGGCATCACAGTGTGGCAGTTCTATGCATGTGTTCTGTCTCAAGTGGACATACCGGTTCTACATAACCTAATATGTAAATTAAACCGAATACACGCACGCACCCAAGAACGCGCGCAAGAAAGCACACAAGCGAACATCCAATCTCAAGTTACATTATTGCAACCACAGCAGTTTGCTGTATTAAATATACAAATACGTTTATAGAAAATTAAATATTGCAAGGATAAGGACTCAGATTTTAATTCAAAGAGAAACAAAAACACATGAATAAATACAATGACAAACTCAAGAACTGGAACTTCTTGCAATTTCTCTGCACAGTTATTTTATGACATTATATTCTAACTTCGTTTGCATTATAAACAATGTTAAGTAATTATGTAGTGTTCATTTTGAGGTATTTGAAATAAAAGTTTATTTATATTTGGCCATGAACAGTGATGTCGTTTAAGATACTTATTTCTCAGTTCTCTTAATTTTTGGACAGATAAATAAAAAGTGATATTCGTTTTCTACCATTCTTAACCCATTTGCTCCCACGATCCCATATATGGGGCGTAGGCAAACAGTGTAGACTCTGATCAGACGCCGAATAATGCGGCGTCTGATTAGAGTCTACACTGTTTGCTGATAGGAATTTCAATATAAAACAAAACGAAGTTGAAAATTTAGGCCAGGCACCCCTTAAATAAAATGGACTAATCCAATATATAAACATGGAAGAATCCACTGGGAGCAAATTGGTTAAGTTGGAAATGTTGCATATGCGTTGATCACGAGTCATGTTTGCGTGATTACCTTTTCCAACATGATCATACGAGGATGTTTTGAATCTAGTTAAAGCTAATCTGTATATATTTTCTGAAATTTTATTAAGAGTTTTTTTGTAGCCAATGGTGTGTTTGAATAGCAAATACTTGTTTGTATTTATTTTTAATACCATTGCTGATGACTGAAATCTTCTGTTATTTGTTTTATAGATGGATATGTTATAAACATTTGAAATTTGCTTTCCAATAGAGATGACAATCTGCATTCTTTGAGAATCTGTAATCGCCTAACTCGAATAAATCAGCATTAGAATCCAACTTGATTGACACTTTAACCCTTTCCCTGTTGTATATTCATTTAAAAATAATGACGTCATGAATATTAATAAGATTATTATTTTATAATGGCATATGAACACAGGATATTTTGGGTCAGGCAGAAGCTGTAGAATCATATCTATATCCACACCATAAGAAAACAGAGTAGACCCTGATCAGACGGCTTCTATAGGAGCCGTCTGATCTGGGTCTACCCTGTTTGCAGATGCGTGAAAATGTGCTTACATAAGAGAAAGGGTTAATGATAGAATATAGAACTATAAAGTAGACAGAAACTTTCTGTATGCGCTTCCTGATAGCGTCTTCTCTGTCTGCTTATGGAATAATAACGATGTTACTCTACAGTTTATTTCATTATAGAATATCCTTTATTCATTGGCCAATATCAGTTAATGAATAATCATGAATTCATGAATTTTTCTGTAAGTATTCCTGAGATAAAAGGTCAAGATAAGGATTGTTATATTAACACACCTGATGGTAGTTTAATTACAATTACTACTATTCAATTAATTGTTGTAAATTATGTTACTATTATTCAATTAATTCAATTAATTGTTGTAAATTATGTTAAAGTATAAGTGTTAGTTTATTTATCAGACCTTGGGGTTAATTTCAAGTGCTCATTAACACTTAACCTGATGAGCAAATGTATTGATTTTCACAGTAAATCCCCTCGTACACGGAATTTTGGTGAAGAATTAAGGCTCTTTAGGTTGGTGAATGCTATGCAGAGTGAAATGCATGCTTTAAGGACTTTCTGCATGACGTTCACCCTCGATTAAGCTGTCATCCTTCTGATACAGGTATGCGGTACTGGTACTGACTCACTGTCCAATATAGAAACATTTTACCCGACTTTATCGCCAAAGTTTTAAAACTGGATAAAGCCAATAGTAATGACAATAAAAGCATAGATCTGGTTATGTTAGGTCCATTAGGTTGAAAGACTAATATGCATGCTTAACCCCTTCTCACATATACAGTAAAACCCCTCTAAACCGGAATTCTAGAAGAGAAGAATTTGGCTACTTTTAGGCAGGTGGCTGCTTAATGCAGGGTAAAAGTCATGTAGAAAGCTCCTAGAGGAGCTTTCTGCATGACTTTCACCCTGCATTAAGCTGCCACCTGTCTCTTAAACCGATATTTATACCAAAATTAACGTCCGGTTTAGAGGGGTTTCACTGTAAACGTTTTTCCAAGCCTCCGCAAATAGACGTCTCGATACTACGAACACTCAAATACGTACCATTATTGATCTTTAACACACGTGGTAGCTTAATGCAGGGTGAACGTCATACAGAAATAATCTCAGAATAGGACAGTATTTTCAAGAATTACAGTATCCCATTTACATTGTAACCACTTAACAAAAATAAAGAACCATCGATATGTTTAACCGTAGGTGGATGCTAAATATAGAGGGAAAATATGCAGAAAGCTCCTTGAAAGGTAACATAATTACCTAAACCATACAGTAGCGGTAGCAGCTGTGTATGATAATAATTAAAATAGACTCAAATCACAGCTTAACTGAAAAGTACTGCAATAGCCTCCGGGTCAATTTATAACTCGACCTAATAATAATTCACAGAAGTACATTTAAACAGGCAATGTTTTAACCCTTAGCCTGCCATGAAATTTGCCCGCTTCAACTCCGATATGTTACAAATTTCACTTCACCTTTCCCTGATAAATATTCATATAGGAAATAATGACGTCATGAATATTAATAAGATTATTTTTTATAATAGCATATGAACACAGGACATTTTGCCTCAGACAGAAGCTGGAGAATCAGATCTATATTACACCATAAGCAAACAGAGCAGACCCTGATCAGACGGCTCCTATAGGAGCCGTCTTATCTGGGTCTACTCTGTTTGCAGATGCGTGAAAATGCGTTTACATAAGGGAAAGGGTTAACTTCAGATTGGTTCACGCTTTTCAGAAACTATTGACCAAGTGTCATACAATTTGGACCCTGATGAGACGCAGTGTTGGATCAAAACTATTTACAAATGTCAGGTACATGTAGGTCGCGCTTAGTATGCAAATGGTTAATGCAGGACAGAAGTAATGAAGTCAGCTTCACTTTTGTGAGTCAGTATTCGGTTTACTACTCTTGTTTCCATTGGAATGATTTGCTCTTTGATAGATTCCTAGGTCCTTATTCAGAACCCCAGTCAATGTGTGATACTCAAGAATCGGCAACATTTTATCGTCGTTGCCAAAGAGTAAACACTAACAAATCAGTATGTATTTTACTTAGCCGTTTGTATTGGTCAACATTTGTTGCACAAACTTTTTTCGTGGCAGAATTCATTTGGATGTTTCATGTAAGGAAGCCTTCCAGCTGTCTTGCGGTATGTGCGGTGGTTGTACTTTAATGTTCTTTTGTGCACGAAACAATGCAATTTGTTCCATGTATAGAAGAACCTCTGGAGTCTTCCTCCACCTGTAATTAGCTGGACGTCGTGATATGACTGAAATACGACATAAATATGACATAAAATGACGAAAAACCCGATAAGAACCAAACCAATCGATACAACTTGGTTGGTATGTCATTATTACAATGCTAGTCTAAAGCTCGTACTCATACTTGTTATATCATAACATACGTGAGGAAAGTTAATGAAGGTACATGGACAGAGGTCCAGATAAGATGCATGAATTAAAACATTTTTTAAGAATAACCTCTTTATTTCTCCACCAAATCCTATGCTATGACCACTCTGTAGAATCGTCTCGAAGATACGATTCTGAAGAGTGGTCATAACATAGGATTTGGTGGAGAAATTACGATTTTAGTATTTGAGTAGGCATCTTTATCTATTGCTCTGCATGTACATTATAAGGATGAAACTGTTACAATGCTTTAGGTGTTATGTCTAATTTGTTACAAAGAATATTGTTTCAGTAATGTGATGGTAGTGCTGGCACACAGGTACACCGCGCACACATGTAACATATTATTTACGTATGCAAACACATATCACACTTGCAACATGAGTGTTATCGCAAATATGAAGCTTCTAATATTCTGTTTTTGCATGTTTTTGCTGAATTCAGAATTCGTACAATTTAATCATAATATTAGTTATGTTATTTCCGATTACCTATGAAATATCACGTAGGCGCAAACATGATTGTAACGTTTAATCGCTTGTTTTAACAGTTTAGTTTAATTTGGACAGTTAGGTGTTTGTGACCTCGGTCAATACGCAATGCATTATTTTAAAATGATGGCTGGGGTCATCGACCTCAACTTAAACCGTTAACCTGCAGAGAGAGAAATATATCCTATCCCAGTTCTCAACATAAAAAATATCATTTTCTTCTACGATATCTATTTTTTCCCAATACACATAGATGTACCATACAGTTTGGATCCTGATGAGATGCCGAGGTCTCATCAGGATCCAGACTGTTTGGTACATCTATGTGTTAATCTGTTAATCACGGGTTCGTAAGTTGCATGCTTAAAGATTAATTACACTTGTAGCTGCAGTTCTATTATTTGGTCACGCCATTAATGGACAAAGCAATTACAACTCAAGATGATGTTTAAGATGTCTCTCTCACTCTACATGTACTTTTCTAACCTACGGCGTTTTATATTAGTTTATAATTAGTGTTGCAACCAGCGAATTGAAACTTTGTTTTGTCGCTGTCATCATTGTCAGCTTGCACACGATGGCATGTGTCAGTAGAGTGGTCCTGTTTTTGCTCAGTGTTTTCATCAACACTTGCAAGGCAACTGATGACTACCAGAACTACTACGGATATGAAGCCAATGGCGGTAGTGTTTGTTTTCCATTAACCATTCGCTTGCTAATCGCGTCAATATACCTACCTGTAAATAGTGAAGACCCAGATGAGAGCTGTCTCATCAGGGTCTGCACTATTTACAAGTTGATTGATTGTGCAACCAGTGCACCCCAGAGCAGTGATTGCACATCGCAATACTTGTACACAGTGAAGATATATGTAATTATACAACAGGGTATGGGTAAAGAAGGAGAAATGTATTTTAAAATTCAGCAAGCGAAGGGTTGTAACCGGTAGAGACGCCTTTTGATGTTTTTGCAAACAGAGTAGATCCTGATGCATAGCTTGTAAGACTATATTCTAATAAGTGGAACATTTACGACGACATATGAAAAAATTAGATCTATATTATTCCGCAAGCAAACAGCAGATCCTGATCAGACACTTTCTACAAATGTTCGCAAATGTGTATGTTGTTTACAACTTCAATTAAGTAAACGGTTAGGTAAACATTGATTCTTAAGAAAGTTTTTGTATTCTGCCGTTTTCATATGGTTTCATATTTATTTTCTAACTGAAAGCAAGAGTGGAGATTGATTGTTTGTGACAGACAATGGAATATGTCTGATTAAATGAGTACTCAGAAATTGGTAATTTTTTATGTTCGCTTTTCACGCCTTCTCTCGCTATCCGCAACCTGACATGCATTTGCAAACATTTCAATCGATATGAGACGCTGAGTAACTCGACGTCTAATCAGGATCCAAACTGTTTGACACTCTGTCAATTGTTTCTTAAAAGCTTGATCGAAATTGATTTGGAAATAACCAAAATTGCACTAGACTCAAATTTGAGCAGACATTGTTTTTTCACAGCGGGGTAAGATTTAAGTTTTTATTTGAAATACATGGCATTACTATTCGACTGGATCGCATTCGAAAACTGGATAAACCTATCACAACAAACAGTTAAATAGTCGGTCAAATTGTTTCGCTGTTACATATAGAGAAGAGAGGTTGTCGAATAAGTGACATCTTAATGTTCCTGTCTAAACCTACAATTGACCTCTCTTTATTGGTCGTTGAACCGTTTACGTTTACAAAGATGCACATTTAAGTGTGTTTTGTTTTTCGCAAATTACTTCGAAGTAGCATGTTTTAGTCGTCCGATTTCTACTCTAAACAATTTCTCATGTTTACAGCTCAATGCAAATATAAAGTAATGCTCTCAGTATTACTTTCTACCTGCATTAAGATGTCACATGTGTTTCTAGATATGCGTAATGATACCTTTTAGAACAATTATGTATTTTAAATTTTGGAAGAACCGAACTTTGCTTCGAGTTATTCGAAGTTCAACTGTATTTGCGATAAGGCTGAGTTAGATCTATAATTTGCTGTCTTCATTATTATAAATATAATTCTTATTATTCCAATTTTTGATAAATATATGCCCAACTGATATGCCTCATTTAGCTTTGCATCTCTTTCAGGCCGTTTCTTTGTTTCGTACTTTATCATCCCCTGCCAAAGGCAGAGTGATATTGTTTGGGGTTTGTCCGTCCGACCGTCCTTCCGTCTTTCCGTCCGTCCGTCAGTCCGCCCGGTTTCCGCCCGACGCCATATCTCTTTAACGGATTGACATCGTTCCCATGTATTACTTTTTCAGATCGATTCTGACTTTTAGGAGTTATTGCCCTTTTATACGCAAAAATGACAAAAATTTCCGTCCGATGTCATATCTCTGTAACGGATTGACAGAATTCAATGAAACTTTACATTAATATTTGTTATCACTGGGGCATCATTCCCATGTGTTACTTTTTCAGATCGCTTGTGGCTTTTAGGAGTTATTGCCCTTTTATACGCAAAAATGACATTTTCCCCTGTCCGATGCCATATCTCTGTAACGGATTGATAGAATTCAATGAAACTCGACATGGATATTTGTTATAACTGGGGCATCGTTCCCATGTATTACTTTTCCAGGTTACTTGTAATATTTAGAAATTATTGTCCTTTGATACTCAAAAATCATATATTTATCCAAATCTATATATCTGTAACGGATTGACAGAATTCAATGAAACTCAACATGAATATTTGTTATCGCCATGGCATCGTTCCCATTATTACTTTTTCAGATGGCATGCGGCTTTTAGGAGTTGTTCCCCTTTGATACACAAAAATCATATATATATTGCCCTTATCCCCTGCTGAAAGCAGAGGGATACTGTATTGTATTCAATACTGTTTTGCATTAAATACCTTAATATGATTTATACAGCTTTCATATTCAAGCAGAGTCAAGATAAAATAGGCCTTATGATTCAAACAGTTCAGAAACAGATCAGCAACCGATATGTAATGATTCACTATATCAGAATAAACTGTATATAGTATATACAAACTACAACTAATGCAAAAAGTAGTAAGACTGGATCAGATGCCACAGCGGAGATGCGGCAGCCAGTCTATGTCTATAATGTTGTAATACAATAAGGCACATTTCCCCTTGCTGTGGCTCATTCAGTATCAAAACATGTACATTATTATTAAAGAGTGTCGTAGAAAGCAGTAATTTGGCCCAATATTCATAAAGTTGGTCAAAATATCTATTCAAGGTATTGGTATGTATCAAAGGCAAGTAAAACCTGGTTGAGCGATCCAGGGCTATCGTAACCCTCATGTTTAAAATTGCCAATTGTTTGCCTTTTTATTAGGTAATACCTTGGTAGGGGATATCAATTCTATGCTTTTGCTTGTTGTGTCTTGTTATTATGTCGGACACAATCATTGAAGAGAGGATACCATATGTTGCATGATAACCGACTATAAAACTTATCTTATCATTATGTAAGAACAGCCACATAGATGAGAACAGGAAAGCTTTTAAGAAGTTGACCTATGTTCTCGATAGCCATTTGTACAATCATTCCGATGACTCAAAGCCTCGGTAGCCGTTTAAGTAATTATAAATTCCTTTGACCTAGGTTCTCGATGGCCATTTGCATTCCCAATCCGTTGGCATAGGTTCTCTATAGCTATTTGTACAAAGATTCCATTGGCCTAGGTTCTCGATAGTTATTTGTACAAAGATTCCATTGGCATAGGTTCTCGATAGTTATTTATACAAACATTCCGTTGGCCTAGGTTCTCGTAGTTATTTGTACAAACATTCCGTTGACCTAGGTTCTCGGTGGCCATTTGCATTATCATTCTGTTTACTTAGGTTGCCGGAACCATAATGCAGTCGCACACTCATTCCGTTTATCTAGGTTCTCGATAGCTATTTGTACACTCATTCCGTTGACCTAGGTTCTCGTCAACTATTTGTACTCTCATTCTGATTACCTACACTCATTCTGATGACATAGGTTCTTGTCTATCAACCGGCGATTTCAAACGAGATCCCAGGTTTAGGTACACACATTTGCACAATATATTTGAAATATTTGAAGTTTTCAATTGAGAACCTAAGTTCTTGAGTGAAAGCCTAGGATCTCCAACCAGAACATAGTGTCAAACGGCGTATCACACACATGCTGCAAAAACCTCTACACCCGAATTTTAGCAAAGAAATTAGATCTGTTTAAGCAAGTGGCTGCTTAAAGCAGGATGAAAGTCATGCAGGAAGCTCATATAGGAATTTTTAACATGGCTTTCACCTTGCATTAAGCTACCACCTGTCTTACAGACCGGTAGCAATACGACCTTGAACGTCCGGTTTAGAGATGTAGTACTGTATCAGTTATTTAGATGTCTGGATTTCATTTCGTTACAGTTACAACCGAACTTAGCCAAGATCCCGGAAGCGCATATGACCAATTTCCGAACACTTACGTCATCTGGTTTATGCATGAGGGACAAATCAAGTATTTTAACTTGTTTCGTGACGACATTATGACGAAGGCGTTAAACCCGTCCCTCTGTAGACTTGCCAGCTTCCTGCCTAACGATCTAATGACTGATGACAATGAAGACGTATGTAGCACGTTTCTATCTTAACCCTTCTCTTGCTGAATTTTAAAATACGTTTCTCATTCTTTACCCATGCCATGTTGTAGTATAATTACATATATCTTCACTGTGTACAAGTATTTCGCTGTGCAATCACTGCTGTGGAGTGCACTAGTTGCACAATCAATTTGTAAATAGTGCAGACCCTGATGAGACAGCTCCTGCAGGAGCTGTCTCATCTTGGTCTTCACTATTTACATGTACGTATATTGACGTGAATAGCAAGCGAAGGGTTAACATTAACTCTTCATCTCATAGATATTTATATAAGAATTCACGACTTAAATAATATTCATTTTTCATAATGAACAATTAGGACTTTTGGCAATGGCAGAAATTCCAGAATCAGATCAATATTAGATGATAGCAAAGAGAGCAGATCCTGGTCAGACGTCACCTATTCTGTTTAGTGCTTATACTGAATGTAAGCAATCACTCTATGATAAACAAAGGGGTCATAAAATGAGGCGATTGTTTACATACCGGGCAAAAGTAATGTAAACAGTTTCTTTGGGAGCTTTGTGTAATATTTATGTCTCGTATTAACTACCACCGGCATTAAAGACCTCAAATCAAAATACATTCAAATCTTGGTCGCTTAAACAGGTTTTCCTTTAAATGCTTATCATGCTGTGAAAAAATCTCAAACACTGATCTGCTGCCTTACTCCAGATTTGTTTAACCTTTAGCCTGCTGAGCAAATTGTTTTTACATAAGTTTTCACCTACAACAATTTCAAAATTCTACCTATAATCAGTTTGTCTGCCAAAATACAATCAGGGTGACAAACAGTTTGGATCCTGATGAGACGCCGAGTTACTCGGCGTCTCATCTGGATCCAAACTGTTTGCATAGGTAATCACTCATCTGCCAATAGAAGGCTAAAGGTTTAATGTTTGAAAAAAATATTGACCGAGTTTCAAACAGCTTGAATCCTGGTGAGAACCCGTGTTTCATTTGGAGTAAAGTTAATTGCAAGTGTTAGAAGCAGGTCGCGGATAACAGTACAAGGGCTAATATTAGTATTTCCTATGTCTGCAGGAGTTTGCGTATTACCACAATGGACAGTCAGAGGACACAGAGTCCAAAGCTGGATTTGTTCTTCACAGACCTTCAGCACTGACAGATGCTAACGTTGTAAGTATACAACAGATGTCGCTCTAACCTTATGTTGCCAATCTGGAGTCACTGTTTGAGGGATAAGACTTCCCAAAGAATCTTACGTTGTACAGTGAGACCTCTCTATAACGGCCACTAAATTGTGTTAATTAGTTGGTATTAAGGATAGGCGGCTGCTTAAAGCAAGGTGAAAGTAAAACAGAACGCTCCTATAGGAGCGTTCTGTTTTACTTTCACCTTGCTTTAAGCAATCACCTGCCTTTAACACAAAATACTTGATGTAATTTAGTGGCCGTTATAGAGATGTTTTACTGTAATTGATCATGCGAAAATAAAACGCATGTAAAACATATTGAAAAAAAGCAATAGTTATATTCCACAACTAATTTCATTATGTTTTGATATTTATGACGTTGTGTCTTTCTAGATTAGCTGTATTTGTAAATGTACGATACATGTCTTTTTTTTCGGGCATTATTATTGTTTATGGGCTAGAGTTTTTCTTTATAGACTTATTATTCATAGAATAGATTTATTCATTATAAACTTTTGATTTTTAATAAACGAATTGACTAAAATAATCTGACAAGATACCGGGTGTTGTATTTATTTAAGTCAACCCCTTCAGTAAAATTCAGCAGTAAATGAACAGTCGTGTAATATTGTTTTTATAACATTGCGAGAATGTCAAGAAAAACAGACGCTTTTATATTCGACTTGCAGTGTAATTTGATTAAAGCATCGTGTTCATTATATCGTGGCTTATGTTTTAGCTTATTTTATATTTCAAAATCGCTGATATAAACTTTATGCTTTTCCTGTTGCAAAACTGGGTTATACTGAAATCCCGATTTTTACAGTTTTACTTACTTTGTTCAAGCGTTTGACAAACTAGAGATCGAGGGCTGCACAGTCTAGATTCTGAAGTGACGCCGAGTTACTCGGCATCTCATTTGGACCGATGCTTTTTGTAAATTAAGCCATGTTTATAGACATATTACATTTAATGTAGGATGACTACCAATCAGTGATGATGACCTCTATATGTATCACGAAATTGACTAAAAAGAGCTTTACCATGATATAAAAATCATGACTTCCTCCATTCATAAAGCTGTCACCTGCTTTAAAGGCATCTCAAAGCTCCTTCATAAGTGACCCCTCCCAATACACAGTGTCTAGCCGTGCTGATTAAGTGATTATTGGCGCCCGTATTTAGCGCGGCGCCTATATGGGCTTACGAAATGCTCAGCTAATGGGAGAAGCAGTCATTTCTGTACCGTTGAAAATAATGAAAGTTACTTGTTTGGGCAATGTAAATTGCATGTACTGGTCGATTAAGTGTGTAAATAACATATCAGACGTAATGAAATAAAAATAAGCATTTGCTTGTTATTATTGCAGTAATAGAAATTTAATGCATTATTGATACTAAAAAGCTGATCCTTCCGAATTTCCGGTGCAAAAGGCTTGCCTCAAGGTCTTGTAAAGTATTATACTTTTTTCAGTAAATGCACAGTCCAGTGTGCAGTTTTTGGTTGAATGCCGATTAATTGAATATTTTTGTTTTGCCCAATTAAGAGTAAATAGCCTATACATTACGGTGTATAAATGAATGTTATAGTTGATTATCGACATGAAACCAGTCACTAGGTCAGAGAGGCTGAGTCTATTGCCCCGTAATACGGTGACGCTGAAGTTCGTCTATTGCAACATATGCACATAATATTAACATTTTCATGAAAATCACACGCACTTCAAGAATTTTTCTGCCCAATATTTACAGAATGTCTATTTATTAAAATTTAAAGAAACCCAGCTATATGTTAAGACATTCTTTTAGTTTGAAGTAGTAATTAATTAAATTTATGTACGTTATTGTATAAAATGTGAAAAATGGAGCACATTGGGACCATAATTGGAAATATCTTAATGTCGTGTAATTAGAATTCGACGTTGCTTAGTGCCACGTATGATATTTTAAACCATTTTATTTTAGACTTTATTTTAGGTTTTAAGTATTGATTGATTAAATATAAGTACGTTATTGTATAACATGTGAAAAATGGAGCACATTGGGACCATAATTGGAGATATCTTAGCGTCGTGTAATTAGAATTCGACCTTGCTTATAGCCACGTGTGGCATTTTAAACCATTTTCTTTTTCACAGTTAAACTCCACATTTGTTGCAAATAGGTGTGTTATATTAAGCTTATCTTATCAGAGTTTATTAATATATGAATGAGAATTTACAATTTAATAATGACTGATCCGTCAAAAATCAATTAAAATAATTTACAAAAACATGCTAATCGTCTACCAAACTACAATTTAAACTATTTCGGTATTTGATTCATTTCTTAAATTCATAGTATTGAAAAGCTTTGGACAAACTCATTATTTAGTTTTTTAAGTATAATCATTTCCTTGTTTGATAGGGTGTCTGAACTCACACTTCTTTCTGTAGTAATTCCAATAGCAATATGCTGAAATAAACCTTTGATGAATTGCATAATTATATTAAAATAATGCCAATCAGTGTATATTTTCATGTAAAAATCTTTCATTTGTCTTCATTTATGTTTACACTATTTCAATAGCAGAGAAGTTATATCTTCATTGAAAGGGTTAGTGCAGCATAGAAGTATCATGCTCACTCATATTCTAAGCATTTAGGTTTCACAATAGATTTTAACAAAATCAGCATGGCTGTTCTTTATAATGGCGCCCTTTGATGTTTACATCAATGCTTTTATTTTTGATTCCCTGGAGTGCACATGCAGTGTCCAGTCAGGGCCCATAGTCATAAGAGATAAAGGTGTGCATCCTCTGTGATAATAGTCCCCCTTATCAGTTTGTGTACTAGATGCCCAAAAGTCAGCACAAATAATACACAGCATGTGGTAAATGGGTCAACATCCTTTCGAAATGCCTTTAAAGACCGATATCGATATTTATTTGAAAGTTCAGGTTAGCAATGTTTTACTGTGTTATTTATTGTTATTGTTATTTATTGTTTTATTGTTTCGAATAGTTTGGAACTTTTCGACATAACGGACAACAATATGTGCTGGAACATGAGAGGAATAACCAACACAGAGTAAGGCGAGACACTTCAAAAGGTGATTTAATTGAACCGTCCGCACTGTTTACACTGTATACACTGTCTACAGCGACCGCTTAATGAGTTCTAAAAGAACAGTTGACTGCTTAACCCATTACCTCATAGGCTATTTTTAGATCCAGCCTCTTTGAAATCTATCGAAAAGGAACATTAACTAGAGAAAAGGAACATTTTAGAATTTTATAATTTGAAACAATTGTGATAAATAGAGAATTTGCTCCTATAGGGGCAAATGCTGTATTTATCACAATGGTTTCATAAAGTGACTTTTACAAATGCTCTATTTATCACAATTGTTTCAACAGGTGACTTTTGCAGAGGCGTCAAAAAGGAATGGGTTAATCAAGAACGAAAATAAGCTTTCTGCATAATACTCGTCCTGCTTTAAGCTACGGGTTACTTTAAATATTCAGAAATAGCCCATTGGTTTTTGTTTGATCGCTAAAAAGATGTTTTATTATTTGTGTTGTTTTCTTTCTTTCATATCATTTGTTCTTTTCTTATTAGAGCATTACCTTTCTCTTCTAATCGTATCATTCTTATTTAACCCTTCGCTTGCTATTCACGTCAATATACCTACCTGAAAATAGTGAACACCAATACTTCAACAGTTTATACATATTCCAATAAATATTAACGGTAGCTGAACACTGCCAAACCCTTAGAAATCCGCCGACCTTTTTAAGAGAGAAACTGTCGATTACACGGAAATAACTTGACATGTTCGGTCAGTCTCCAATTAAGTTCGGAAAAACACTATGCCAATTACTTATGGTTTCACAACAATTGCTGATGCTGAGTTAGGTCAGTCGAAAGAGCAAAAATAACACGAGAAGAAACTGTTTACTATGTAATACTTTACCTACATGTACATCGAATATACGTCGGGTGCACATGGTTGATTTTTTGTGTATGACGGGCGTTTTTCATTGGTCTCCGAGGTAATATAAAAAAAATCAATACATACAACTGTTTCTTTACCATGTGCTTGACCACCAATTATGTTTCAAGTGACATTGATTCCGATTCTGAAATTATTTTGTTACGCAAATTGGTGAGAGCATGAACATAGTACGTCTTTAACCCTTTCCCTGTTCAATGTTTATTCAAAATTTCAATACCTGAACTATTCATGGACACAATAGTTATAATGATATATGGAATGTGGAGCATTGTAGCCATTTTAGAAAGTAAAGAAACAGATCTATCAAATTCCTTTAGCAAACAGAGCAGACTCTGATCAGACGGCTCCTATAGGAGCCGTCTGATCTGGGTCTACTCTGTTTGCACATGCGTGAAAACACGTTTATATGAGGGAAAGAGTTAACAAAGCCTTATCCTCTTGTTGAAATAGTGTCTGTTCAAACTCTGATCTCTGGCTTTTATCATCGGACTAAAAGTAGTTTAACATTCAATTAATAATTTCTATACAGTTGGATCGGTTAATCGAGGTTAATA